>VWYK01115700.1:69745-104838 GCA_013399775.1 Semnornis frantzii | reverse complement strand
AATCAGTCTGTGATTCTATGATATCACTGTTGTAATACATATTTTCATATATATTAAAAATCATTATGTTATGTGATTTCCAGAACTGGGAGGAGTGGCTGACAGCCATTCAGTGAGACCCGGACAGGCTGGAGAGGTGGGAGGAACATCAAGAAGTTCAGCAAGGGCAAGTGTAGAGTCCTGTACCTGGGGACAAAAAAAAAACCCCGCACCTGGACAGGTTAGGAATTGACCTGCTGGGAAGCAGCCCTGCAGAGATGGATCTGGGAGGGCAGGGGGACAAGAAGCTCACCATCAGCCAGCAATGTGCCCTCATGGCCCAAAAGGCAAATGGTCTCTTGGAATGCATTCAGAAGAGTGGGACCACCAGGTTGAGGAAGGTTCTCCCCCTCTATTCTAAGGCCATATCTGGAGTCCTGGGTTCACTGCTGGGTTCCCCAGTCCAAGGCAGACAGGAAACTACAGGACAGAACCCAGCAAATGCTATGAAGATCCTGCGGGGACTGGGGCATCTCTGATGAGGAAAGGTTGGGACACCTGGGGCTGTTTAGGCTGGAGAAGAGCAAACTGAGAGGGGATCTTCTCAATCCTGGTCAATATCTATAAGGTGGGGGGCAAGAGGATAGGGCCAGACTCTTGTCAGTGGTCCCCAGCAATAGGACAAGAAACAATGGGCACAAAGTGGAACCCAGGAGGTTCCATCTAAACATGAAGAAAAACTTCTTTCCTTGTGAGGGTGTGGAAGCCTTGGAGCAAACTGCCAAGAGAGGTTGTGGAGTCTCCTCTACACATTCCAAACCTGCCTGGACGCAATCCTAGGTGACCTTACTTTAGCAAGGAGCCTAGACTAGATTATCTCCTGGGGTCCCTTCTAACCCCTGCCATGCTAGGATTCTGTATCTGGTCAGCAGAAGCCTTTGAGTCTTCTATAAGGAAATTATTGTTGACTAAACACAGAAGTAGGCAATGCTAAGTCAGCTGAAGCTGCACCAGTGCTGAGCAGAAGGAGTCAGAGGCAGGTTTTGTGGTCTTGTCTTCCTCTCTAGACACCACTATAGTGTTTTCACAGCAGTTGGACATTGCTGATACGTGTTCAGTTCATAGGCAACCCCATTCCCCACACTGTCTTCTGCAGAGCTGCTCCCTAGCCATGTCTGCTTCACAAAACTTTGCAGCTGCTTCATCCCACCCAAGAACTTTGCCATTTTCTGCACCAAACTGCATCTGTTCAGAAAATGTAAGTGATTCAGAACAGATGCCTGGTCCTGATGGCAGAGAATTTGAATTCTTGATCTCCAAAGCAAAGCTGCTGCACCCAGGTTGTCTAGTAGGTTCCTTGCCTATGTTCGCTCCTAAACCTACCTTAGGAGCAGTTTGAAGAGTCGTGCTTGGTCTGCCAGGGATTGCTTTTAACAGTCCTGCAGGTGAGATCATTCAACAACCTGCACTGTTTGATCTAACAGTGACAGTGTGAATATCCTTCTCCTCCATTCATATAACTTTCCACTCCTCCAATTCACATTAGATCTTAAAGCTAACTTAGTTCTGGACAGCCCAGTAAGAATCAAATGTCTTTGAAGTTACTAGTGAGACAAAACAGGCTGCCACAGATCCTAGTACTAGAATGGGGCACAGTTGATCTAACCCAGCTTGCTGCAGACACAGTTCAAAAACTTCAGAAGGAAATATATTTAAATATCTAAATGACTTTAACATAGATGTCTTTGTATTAAACAACCCAGGCTGGATTTATATATACTTAAGGGGATAGTAATCTACTGGGAGCTTGGATTAAACATTCCAGTAGTTAATTACCCACATAGTTAAAAAAAAAAGACAATATTTAAGACCGAATTTTCCTCTCTTTGCCTTCCAACTATTGCATGGTAGTCACCTCCAATTTTCTAAATTACAGTAACACTATAACTACTCTGCCTCGTGTAGATAATTACTAATTATAATCCAATCATCATTTGAACTTCTCTTTTAATAAGTGAAAGGTTGGGCTTAATGTTTTTGCCATAAAATAAGGGTTTATATGTAAAATTGTCTATTATTTCTTGTGTTGTGATTATTCTATAATCATGTCCCTCTCTACTCTGCCCTAGTAAGGCCACATCTGGAGTAATGGGTTCAGTTCTAGGCTTTCCAGAGAATGGAACCCAGGAGGTTCCATCTGAACACAAGGAGAAACTTCATTCCCATAAGGATGCCAGAACCCAGAGAAATTGTGGAGTCTCCTTCTCTGGAGAGATTCCAAACCCAGTTGGAAGCCATGCTGGACAACCTGCTCTGGGTGATCCTGCTTTAGCAGGGAGTTGGAGTAGATGACCTGCAGAGGTCCCTTCCAACCCCCACCATGCTGGGATTCTCTCATCTCACTAAATTATATTTCTCATATAATTTCTTTAAGGTTTTTTAGTTATGAGTTTTCAATGCAAATATTTACAGGAGTCAGGACAACAACAGTACTCAATTTTTCTCTTGCAGAAATACTGTCTTTAAAGATAGCACCTTCATATCAAGTCCCTAAGCACAACATTCATGGTAACCAGTTTACCTTCCTGGGGAGGAAGGGTATGGCAGCCTTTAAGTCTTTTCAGGTTAGAAGAGAGGAAAATACAAGACAAGTAGGACTGTTGTGAAGAGGAGTCAAAACCACTTGTTAAAGCCTTCAGATGGAGGGTGCTGTCTTTTGTGCTTTTAACAGCACTGAATACAGGAACAACCATCAATAAATCACCGTGACTTGTGATAAAAACAGGACAGTTTGCCTATTTACAAGCTTTTGCTGCTTTCAAACTAGAGAAGAGTAGGCTTAGATTGGATGTTAGGAACAAGTTCTTTACCGTGCGGGTAGTGGAACACTGGAACAGGTTGCCCAAGGAGGTGGTTGAGGCCCCATCCCCAAAGATACTCAAGGTGAGGCTCAACAAGCCTCTGGGTAACCTGATCTAGGTGAGGATGCCCCTGCTGCAGAGGGGGTTTGCCTAGATAACCTTTGAAGATCCCTTCCAACCCAAACCATTCTATGATTCCATAAAACCTTGCCACGTCCTGCTCTGTGGCTCTACTACAGAAACTGGAACATTTCAGAACCAGCGAGTACTGCGGTGCTGTTTGTCATGCTGAAACCAGAAGTGAGTTACCCAAGAGGAATGCTCCTTCATCTGGTGCTGGTTGCTGTGAGGACCATTGGCATGGCCACGCCAAAAACAGTTTTGACAGAGCTGGTAGTTGTGGCACTGCTGGCATCGGTACCGGAAGCCCATCATGCTCTCGCACCGGCAATACGAACACTCCACAGGATGGAAGACTTGGTGGGGGTGGGGAAGGAGGAGAAAAAAAAAAGAAACAGAGAAAAGTCATTGAACTTTAGGAAAACCTTGATCATTAAATTTCACTGAAGCTTCCAAAGCACCCCCAGGTTCTTAACTGTGAAACCAACTTGTTTTTCTGGGCAGGTCAGGGATTTTGAGTGCAGAGCAGGTAATTTCAGTAAGATCAACCCTAATGATGATAAAACAGAAGTTTTATCTGACAAATTCAGTAATTTTTTCCTTCAGGTTTCTCCCTCCTCTGATGCACTCACACCCAGAAGCCTCTGTGGCAGTCCAAGAGCACTGAGAACATGTATGAGTGGATAGGCTGTACTCACACAAGTTAATTTCTGGCTGAAGGAGGTTGCTCTGCCCTGGCATCAGCTGGGAGAGCTTTCCACAGAACAAGCCAGAGCACTACAATGGGCTTCTACTCTGAACCACCTCTCACTGAAGTACTTCCCTCACACTTCCCCACCTATGTGCTGCCTCTTGCACTGGAACATTACAGGGATAGGCAGAGTCCCCATAAGAAGCAGGATAAAAGTAAATAAATGTTCTTTCCTGTTCTTCTACCCAGGAACAATCACAGACTTGGGTCCATTTAAGAGAAAAGTCTTCAGAACAAAGGAGGAATGTGAGAATGAAGCAAAAGTGAGTCTCTCCTATGAAGACAGACTGAGAGAGCTGGGGCTGTTCAGTATGGAGAAGGAGACCTTATTGTGGCCTTCCAGTATCTGAAGGGGACTTACAGGCAAGCTGGTGAGGGACTTTTTAGGATGTCAGATAGTGATAGGACTAGGGGGAATGAAGCAAAACTAGAAGTAGGGAGATTCAGACTGGATGTTAGGAAGAAGTTCTTCACCATCAGGGTGGTTAGACACTAGAACACATTGCCCAGAGAGATGGAAGCAGCCCCATCCCTGGAGGTCTTTAAGGCCAGGCTGGATATGGTTCTGAGCAACCTGATCTATTGTGAAGTGTCCTTGCCCTTGGCAGGGAGTTTGGAACTGGATGATCCTTGGGGTCCCTTTCAGCCCTCAATTCTATGATCTAATACTTTACTGTGTCAGTTAAATCCTGCATCTCACTAGGGCACCCCAAGAGAGCATCACCCTTAGGGCACTCTGTTAGCTCATGGGAAACTTGTTCAGCAGGACATCTTAATAGAAGCTTAAGGTAACAGCCATGACAAGTCTACAAGCTAATTGTTTGTTTCTGTATTTCCCTTTGTTACAAATGAGAGAGAAAAAAACCCATAGCCTGCAGGCTTCTTCCACTTGCATTTACAAAGGTCTCAATTTCTATAACAGCGTAGCTAACCAGATCAGAATGCCTGCACAAAAGCACACTGCTATTACACTGCACATCAGCATGCAAATTGAGGTGATAGCTCTCAAAAATAACAAGCTGTGATATCAATAATGGCAATACATGAGCTCATTTGATGCCTCAAGAAAGAAGAGATGTTCTTTACCTGGCAGTGTTATTTTGCCAGTAAAATGAACTCAATGCAGAGCTTAATTGCCTTTTGCTTATATCAGAGCAGACAACCAAGACAGGAATTTTTTTTTTGTTTTAAAGGTGTCAGCTGAGGTGTTTAAGTGCTTCTGAAGTAACTCAGCAGAGATTGCTGCAGTGATTAATGGGAATATTTACAAGCTGTGAAGAAGACAAACATCTGGAGAGGCTTAGAGACCTGAAGCTCTTTAGCCTGGTGAAGAGCAGAGCAGAGAAGAACGTTGGGGATCTACCAAATGCTCATCAATATACAAAGGGCAGGGGGCAGGAGGATGAAGTAAAACTCTTTTCAGTGGTGCTCAGGGACAGGACAAAAGGCAATGGGCACAAACTGGAATCCAAAAAGTTCCCTCTGAACATGAGGGAAAAATTCCTTCCTGTGAGGGTGCTGGAGTCCTGGACCTGGCTGCCCAGAGAGGTTGTCATACTCCTTCTCTGGAGAGATTCCAAACCCACCCGGATGCTGTCCTCAGCAACCTGCTGTGGGTGACCCTGCTTTAGCAGGGGACTTGGACTAAATGATCTACACAGGACACTTCCAAACCCCACCACCACCACCACGCTGGGGTTCTGTTTTGTCTCTTTTCCCAGAGAATCCATCTTTATGATCACCATCAGTGAAGGTGGAAAAGTTTCACAATTCTCACCAGTCCTAGTATCAGATCACAATACAACAGAGGTTCATCAGCCAGGGAGACTTTCACAGTAACCCTAGCAAAGCACCTCTGGCATCTGGGTGGAATATAGCAGTTATTTTTCCTGTCGTGACTGCTGCTGATTTTAGCTGATGCTGGATGTGAGAACCTGTCACTAAGAAATTGTATCATGCTGGAACACAGGTGCCAGCTGTAGCTGAAAATTTAAAACCCAAGCATAGCAAATGCATTAAGGGCCCAAATCCATTTCTGAAACACAAGCCTTATTTCTAATTGTGGAACACTTTATGAAACAACTCCAATATTATGTCTGGAGCCATCTAGCCTCAGGTTTCAGCTCCAAGATTTCCATAGGGTGATGCCAATTCTTACTGTATCCAATGTTGATGTTCCCACCACGTCAGTCCTGAAGAAATCAGCCCTACACACAGCGTGAATGGCTGGTCAGGATCAGGAGTGGAGGTAATCTCTCAAGGAAGCATGCAGTCGGGGCAGTAGCTCATTATCAAGTAATGGATAGAGTGGATAACCTCCATGGCTAACTCTTTCCTCCAAACCAGAGGATTAGTTCTGGATGGCTTGCAAGGCTGACAAAACTCTGACTGAAGAGAAGGTTCTGAGGAGACCTAATGGAGGTCTTTGAGTACTTGAAGGAGCCAAAAAGAAAGCAGAGAACAGACTTATTATCAAGGCCTGTTGTGATGGGAGAAGGGGTGGTGGGTTTAAACTAAAAGAGGGGAGATTTAGACTATATAGGAGGAAAAAACATTTTATACTGAGGGTGATGAGAGTCCAGCCCAGGTTGCCCAGATAAGGTGGTAGATACCCCTTTCCCTGAAACCACTCCAGGTGAACCTGTTCTAGTTGAAGATACCCCTGCTGAATGCAGGACTAGACAACATTGAAATGTCCTTTCCAAACCAAAGCATTCTGTGATTCTATCATTAGTTCAACACACCCAAATAAAAGATGATCCTGTTTTAAATCAGCAGAGATGTTTTAGTCTATATTTTCCAACTGAAATGAGACCTCCTATAAACGTTCATTTCAACCAACTTTATGCTTTCATGTATTTGCAGATATTAAAACATAACACAGCTCTCACAAGTAACTTCATATCCATCCGGGCAAAGAAGCCACAGCAGCAGCCAATGTCAACACATGTTGATTGAGCTACTGCTTTAAAAAAGCTGAAAATTACCATTTAATAGATGTTTAGTCCATATCCACAGCAAGCAGGAACTCTTGCCTATGTCCTGTCCCAGACTTTAAACAACAAAAGTTGCTGGCTTGCTTCTTCCTTACCAGGAACATCTGGAATCAGAGCTGTGTCATCCCTCAGTATTTCTTATCCTACCACCATTCCAGTAATCCAATGTGCATTCCTTCTACTGACTCTAACCCTCAAGTTTGCTGTTTTTTACCTACCCATAGTCACCCCCCCAACACTAAGCCTCTTTTAACTTTTTTTTGCTGATACAAAATGGGAGGTGTGGCTGACACACCAGCAGTATATGCTGGCAATCAGCAAGACCTGGTGAGGCTGGAGAGATGAGTGGAGTGGGACCTCATGGAGTTCAGAAGGACAGCTGTAGTGTCCTGAACCCTGTGCCAGGACAGGTTAGGGCTTGACCTGCTGGAAAGCAGTTCTGTGGAAAAGGACCTGCCCATTAGCCAACCATGTGCCCTCATGGCCAAGAAGAGCAATAGTCTCCTGGGATGCATTCTAAAGAATGGGATCAGCAAGTCGAGAGAGGTTCTCCTCTCCCTCTCCTCTGCCCTAGTGAAGCCACCTCTGGAGTACTGGGTCCAGTTCTGGGCTCCCCAGTTCAAGATAGGCAGGGAACTACTGGGGATGGCCCAGCAGAGGTTACAAAGATGCTGAGGGGACTGGAGCATCTATGTGATGAGGCCTTCCCAATGCTGATCAATAGCTAAACAGTGAGGGTAAAAAAGATTGGGCCAGACTCTTTTCAGTGGTGCCCAGTGACAGGACAAGGGGCAACAGGCACAAACTCAAACCCAGAAGGTTCCATCTGAATATGAGAAGAAAAACTCTTTCCTGTAGGGAGCCAGAGCAGTGAACCACTCTGGCCAGAGAGGCTGTGGAATTTCCTCCTCTATAGAGATTCCAAAACCTCCTGATCATTGTGATCTTGGGAAACCTGCTCTGTATACACCTGCTTTAGCAGGAGATTTGGACTCTGACCTTCAGAGGTTACTTCCAACCCCCACCATTCTGGGACACTTTTACTGCAGGGACATAATCCAGACTCAATCCCCCCACCTCCTCAGACTGCTATGACTTGCCACATACCTCTCTACAGTAGCTGCCATGATTCCTCAGCAGTTGTTTTAAGTAGTCAGAGGAAGTGCTGCCTGACTCTGGAGCAAAAATATCACTTGCAACAGAATAAAAGTTTCTGAGGAAAACAAAGAAATTGTAGTAACTTAGAGGGCAAGGACACTGGCAGGAATTATTGATGGTAACATAATTCTGCAAGCAGCTCAGGAGGTAGCTGTAGTAGAGGCTGAAAAGTGTTAGAAACATAATTTTAACATCACAAACATGAAAAGTTATCCTGTCCAGTTACCTGAATACTAAACACCTAAGTGTAACAAGACTCTTGTGTGTACCATAGGACCTGGGGGTGCTGGCTGACAGCCATCTGAATGTGAGCCAGGAGTGTGTTCAAGTGGCCAAGGCAAACAGCATCCTGGCTTGTATCAGCAATTGTGTGGCCAGCAGGAGCAGAGAAATTATTGTGTCCCTGTACTCAGCACTGGTGTGGCTTCACCTCAAATACTATGTTCAGTTTTGGGCCCCTCACTACAAGGAGGACATTTTGGTGCTGGTGTCCAGAGAAGGGCAACAAAGCTGGTGAAGGGTGTTGAGTACAAGTCTGGTGAGGAGTGCCTGAGGCAACTGGCATTGTTTAGTCTAGAGAAAAGGAGACTGAGGGGAGACCTCATTGCTCTCTACAACTATGTGAAAGGAGATTGTAGTGAGGTGAGGATCAGTCTCTTCTCCCTAGTATCAAGTGACAGGATGAGAGGAAATGCCCTGGTGGTGTTAGGTTGACAGTTGGACTCAATGATCTTAGGGGTCTTTTCCAGTCAAAACAATTCTATGATTCTATAAAATCTGGGGACTGGTTGGCAGAAGAGGTGAATGGGGAGAATCTCTTGCTGCTTGGAAGAAAGTACTAGCAAAAGGGGCACTCATGCAGCCCCACAGCACAATGAGGGCAACAGAAGCTCTCAGATAACACAGGAATGCATGCAGTCATCTATAAGGATGATATTATTCTGGGTATCTAGCAGTTCCTCCAGATACTTTCAAGCAGATGAAAGATCCCAGGTCTTTCCATACATTCTGCTTAAACATTTTACCCTTGCCTAAGCTTTGTGCAATTCTATCCTGACCTGCAATTCATATAAAACAATTTTACTGCCTGATTCCTTACTGTGTTTATCCTGTGTGCTTTCCCTGAGGTACAAGTTTTATAAGGCTAAGAGAATAAAGAAATAAGAAATCAAGAAGTTGCTCCTATCACAGAAGGATGGGAAAGACACTGCACTACTGTAGTGCACACAGTATTTCAACTAAATCATCCTCCTCACCTTTTGGGATGTCTTCCTGTAAGATTTGTCTTCATGGAATTGCTTTCCTCAGAATTTTTTTTCAAATCACTTTTGTACTGAGACCCACAGTTATCAGAAAAGCTCTGTACACACACTGAGCAACTGGGAAATTCACCTTCTATTCTGTTCAATAAAGAAGAAAAGGCTCACTGACCAACAAAACTCCAAGCTTGTTCACTGCTGAACAAATGCAGGTTAAGTTCATGATCCTGATTTGCAAAAGGATCAAGAGAAGGTGATGAAAGAAATGCCAGGAGCCAGCATATGTAAAAAAAAATCACAGCAATATTGAGCCATGTCACCAGCATAAATGTCAAGAATCAAAGAATGGAACATAAGTCAAGAGAACTGCCAAGGTGTGCCCATAAACACATGAGCAAAACCAAGAGTCTAGAGTCTGTGTATTAGAAGGAAGAAATCTATAGATTTTGAAATTACTATAAATGCTTTAAGTTGGAAGAAGAGTTAACAACCAGTAGAGATTTGAAGATTGGCAACATGATGGGAAGGAAAAGAAATAATGAAATTTAGTTTATAGGTGAAGAAATTAAAAGGTTGGGGTTTTTACTCCTATAATTCACATACAAAACCTCAGGTATGTACACTGTGTGTATCTGTGCAGGATATTAAACACACACAACCCTTTTAGCCACCAAACTCAAGAAATAGCATTGACTCACTTGCACAACCTTCAGCAGGAAAGCTTTTTGCTTCCCTGAATTCCGTAAAGCCCTACCAGCCACGCAACTTTTTCATCATTCTTTCTCACTGTCTATCTTCAGTTGTCTATTCCTTATTGCCCTTTCTATAGGCAGCAAACCCAGGAAATTTTAGTTAAGAAAAGGTCTGAAGTGAGAGGAGTTCAGCATTTGTCTTCCACAGCAAGCACTGAAGTGACTCATATGTTCAAATGCTACTTGAGACAGGCATTTGAACAGGTACCAAAATCTCTGGGAGTTCACACTTGAAGTGTGTTACAGCACAGTTCAAGTGAAGTTTTTGAGAAGTTTCAGCATAAATATGAATATTTAGAGAATATCATCTTTCTGGTGCTTGTTTTTCCACCTTCCACTCTTGTTTTGCTGATGATTTCATGCAGAATCTGTCATCATCCCAGAAGCACAGAACACTTCTCACTCCAGCAGAAGTGTAGGGTTAAATGCTTCTGGAATGAAGATGGTTAGAGTGAGAACAATGAAGGCACTGAGTGCTTTGTGACATGAGAAAGGAGAGGATATCCACACAGGTTGAACACAACAGATGTTTTAAACAAGAAAACATTCAATTTACCATTTTCAACATGGGCAAGTCTGTGCATGAGAGGCAGCCACACAAGGCACTGAGGAGGTGGGTCAGCCATCAACGTGTCTAAAAACATGTTTAGCATGATCTTTTTCTGCAAAGAAAAGAGAAAGAGGACTTCATTATAAGAGAAGTTTCCATTTTACATACCAAAACCTTCTTCAGCCTCAAAATTCTCAATCTGACTCAACTTCTATCAAGTATGTTTCATAGGCTAGAAAGACAGAAAAATCTTTGCTCAAGGAGTTTCAATCTATATTAAGGAAACAGGTATTAACATAGACATGATGTAAATCACACAAAAATAGATGACAAACAGGAATAGAAAACTGCAGGGTATGGAGGACTAGTCAGTCAGGTTTGGGTCCTGTGTTGCAGTTAAAAGTTCTTCTTTAGAAGAGGAATACAACCAATGACCTAATGGAAGCCTTCCAGGGGCTGAAGGGGGCCTGCAAGAAGGCTGCAGAGGAACTGTTTACAAAGGACTGTAATGATAGGATGAGGAGCAATGGTTTGAAATTAGAGAAGAGTAGATTTAGATTGGATGTTAGGAACAAGTTCTGCACCATGAGGGTGGTGGAATACTGGAGCAAGTTGCCCAGGGAGGTATTGGAAGCCCCATCCCTAGACATATTCAAAGTCAAGGCTCTCAGCAACCTGATCTAGTTGAGGATGTGCCTGCTGACTGCAGGGGAGGGGCAGACTAATGACCTATGGAGGTCCCTTCCAAACCAAACCTTTCTATGAAATGTGAATAGAGGTTATTAATATAATTAACATTAACTCACATTAACAATGTGGAAAACAGTATTTCAGGCATACAGACAACCCTAAAAAGAAGTACCCACACATAAAAGAGTAATTACACTTAATAGTCCCAGAAGATCCCTGTGGTAAATACTTTTTCAAGGCAAAATAAAGCACAAAAGAGACAAAGAGAGAAGTAGTTATGACTGCAAACAACTAAACACAAAACATAAATGGAATTAAATCATTAGGAGAAGGAAGTCGGGCATGTTAAGAGTAGTATTTCCTAAGGTTTAAAATTCAAATGAGCAAAGGAAAATATCTGCTGCAAATACAGACAGGAGGAGATAATTTGAAAAAAAAAAACAGCTAAGAATATTATGGATACAAAGAAAGACTACATTGGTTTTTACATGCAGTAAACTAGATGCTGAAGAGTTCCCCAGAAGCAGAAGAGCATCTGGTCAGGTAGCTCTTTTTTCTCACCTAGCATATGGCAGCATTATTCCAAAAACCCTCTGTATCAGGGAGGGCAGGCAGAGCCAGAGGGAAAGCCAGGCTGGTTTTCTAGGAGCTGTGAAATTAAGTTTAGCTTTCACTTGAAACTGTCATGCAACCAAAAATTAGATGGTGTTTTTTGTTCTTTTTTTTTTTTTTTCCTCCTCTTTCTTTTTTTCCATCTGGGTTGGTTTGGGGTTTTGTTGTTGTTGGTTTTTATTAGTGAAAGGGGTTTATATTTAAAGCATCAATATTTTGGTGGCTAGTGGCAAATATGTATATCTAATAGCTGTGCCTTGGAAAGATGATATGGAATTAGCATTGTCTGTTCCAGTTATCATTAAGGAAAACTCTAACAAATACTTAATTTTACTTCTTCCAACTTTTATAAGGTCTCCTTGCTCCAGTCCCATCTTTTTTTAAGCACCAAAAGGGTGCAGAGTGAAANGTTCCAGTTATCATTAAGGAAAACTCTAACAAATACTTAATTTTACTTCTTCCAACTTTTATAAGGTCTCCTTGCTCCAGTCCCATCTTTTTTTAAGCACCAAAAGGGTGCAGAGTGAAAACATGGACCTACTGGAATGGGTCCAGGAGGCCACAGAAATTATCTGGAGACTGGACCCTCACTGCCGTGAGGACAGACTAACAGTTGAGGTTGTTCAGCCTGGAGAAGAGAAAGTTCCCAGGAGATCTTCTGGTGCCCTTTCAGAAAGCTGGAGACTTTTTAGCAGGGCCCTTTGGGACAGAACAAGGTGGGGATGATTTTAAACTATAAGAGGAGAGATTCACCACGAAAGACACTGAGACACTGGCTCAGGTTGCCCAGACGGGTGGTAGATCTCCCATCCCTGGAACCGTTCCAGGTCAGGTTGGATGAGGCTTTGACCAACCTGATTCAGTGAGAGACATCTGTATCCGTGGCAAGGGTGTTGAACAAGATGATCTTTAAGGTCCCTTCCAACCCAAACTCTTCTATAATTCCATAGCTCTGTGACTAGACAGTGATGTACAATACACGCAATGGCAGAAGAACCTTCATCTACGAGGAAAGGTTTGTTCTGCTATAGACAAGCATGTTCCTCAAATTAAAAAGACTGGTTCCCTTTAAGGAACCTTACATAAGAGTTGAAGTCGGTGTACGGATTGATGCGATTCCCGCGGAGGCCACAAGAGGGCGGTAGGGACACAATCTTTGGGGGTTTTCTCACCGATACAGGTAGGAGACCTTGCAACCAACTGGCACATCACACAGCATCATCACTGCTGCTCCTTGTGGGTCTGCATTGGCGTTCTGGGCAACGGTTGAGCTGACAGAAAAGCAAAAGGGCCATCTCCTTCTCTTGGAAACTATGAATGTGCCAGAGAAATTTAAGAAAAATGTTGAGATGCTCAAACGTATCCAGAGAGGGGCACCAAGGCAGTGAGGGGGCTGGAGCACAGCCCTGCGAGGAGTGACTGGGGGAGCTGGGGTTGTTTAGCCTGCAGAAGAGGAGGCTCAGGGGAGACCTTACTGCTGTCTACAACTACCTGCAAGGAGGTTGTAGCCAGGTGAGTGTTGGCCTATTCTCTCAGGTAACCTGTGACAGAACAAGAGGACATAGCCTTAAGCTGAGCCAGGGCAGGTTTAGGCTGGATGATAGGAAGAAGTTCTTCACAGAAAGAGTGATCGGCATTGGAATGGGCTGCCTGGGGAGGTGGTGGAGACACTGTCACTTTAAGTGTTTACACAAGGCTAGATGGNTTTAAAAAAGACTGGATGTGCCACTTGATGTCATGGTTTAATTGGGTGATAGGTTGGACCTGATGATCTCAAAGGTCTTTTCCAACCTGATAATTCTGTGAAAAAAAAACCCCTAGATAACACCTGTTAAAGGCTGCTTTAAAACCTCTTACTGGTTCAGAATTCAGCCATGGAGCAAACACAAAAACACCACTCAGTCACCACATGGAGATGTAACAACCACCAAATAACGTGCCAGCAGGTTCCAAACTCCAAGAACATAAACTAAGAATTAGGAAATGGCAAAGCTTCACCAGTAATTGATCTTCTCAGTGCTCATCGAGATCTCAAAGGCAAGAAGATGGGGGCAAACTCTTTTCAGAGTGCCCATCATCAGGACAAGGGGCAATGGGCACAAACTGGAACTCAGGAGGTTCCATCCAAACAGGAAGAAAAATAACTTTCCTGTGAGGGTACTGGAGCCCTGGAACATGCTTCCTCCTGAGGTTATGGAGTCTCCTTCTCTGCAGAGATTCCAAACCCACCTAGACACAATCCTGGACAACACGCTGTGGATGACTGCTTGAGCAACGGAGTTGGATCTCTAGAGCTTCCCTCCAGCTCCCATCATGCTGGCATTCTGAGAAATACCCCCCAGAACACATTGCTGTATAAACACTCTGTCATTACCTGCTCACTTGCTATCAGTTCACCATAAGCCAAGAATGTGCTCTCGTGGCTAAGAAGGCCAATGATCTCCTGAAATGCATTAAAAGGAATGTGGCCAGCAGGTCAGGCAGCTCCTCCCCTTCTGCTCTGCCCTAGCGAGGCCACATCTGGAGTACTGGAAACTTCTTTCCTGTGAGTGTGGCAGAGCAATGGAATAGGCTGCCCCGAGAGTTTGTGGAGTCTCCTTCTCTGAAGAGATTCCAAAATTGCCTGGACATTGCAGTCCTGTGCAAGCTGCTCTGCATGAAACATGACTTAGCAGAGGGGTTGGACTAGACAACCCCCAGAGTTCCTTTCCAACCCCCACCATGCTGGGGTTCTGGGATAAGCACAACAGTTAAATTGATTTAAAAGTAGACTATGTGTATAAAGTGATTTGTTGAAACCAGTACATTGAGCATACTAAGAAAGCTTAAAAAGCAACAAAAGCAAGGGAAAACAGTACGAGTGCTGTGTTTCCTGTTTTAGAAAAGAAATAGGTGGTGAGGCCACATCTGGAATATTGTGTCCAGTTCTGGGTCCTTCAGTTCAAGGACAGGGAACTGCTTGAAGAAGTCCTGTGCAGAGCCACAAAGATGATTAAGGGAGTGGAACATCTCCCTTGTGAGGAAAAGCTGAGCCCCTTTAACTTGGAGAAGAGGAGAGGTATGGTATGGGGAGGGGGTCCTTTTGAGGCCTGGTTTAGAGGAAAGTGGTGGGAAACTTTGGCCTAAGGAGGTTTTTGGATAACTAAGTCTGTACTATGGATTTGGTGTATTTTATATGCTTTGTACTGTTTCATGTAGTTATGGATAGCAGTGGAGTGTTTGTCTTTAACTCCTTTGAGCAGAGTTAAAGAGCCTGTCTCACTCCTTAAACTGAGACAGATATCACAGGATGTTAGGGGTTGGAAGGGACCTCCATAGATCATCAAGTCCAACCCCCCTGCCAGAACAGGACCCTAACCTAGCGCACATCACACAAGAATGCATCCAGACAGGTCTTGAAAGTCTCCAGAACCTCTCTGGGAAGCCTGTTCCAATAGTCCATGACCCCTACAGTAAAGAAGTTCCTCCTCATGTTGAGGTGGAACTTCCTGTGCTGTAGTTTATACCCATTACCCCTGTCCTTTCACAGGGTACAACTGAGAAGAGCCTGTGCCCTCCCTCTAGACCCCTAGCCCTCAGATATTTATAAACATTGATTAGATCCCCTCTAAGTGTTCTCTTCACCAGACCAAAAAGCCCCAGGTCCCTCAGCCTCTTCTCACAGAGCAGTGCTCCAGGCCCTTCAGCATCTGTTGGACTCTTTCGAGTAGATCCCTGTCCCTCTTGAACTGGGGAGCCCACACCTGAATGCGATATTCCAGGTGAGGTCTCACCAGGGCAGAGTAGAGGGGGATATATATAGTTGTATATTGTCAACCCCCTCCCTTTAAACCACAGACAAACTACAACCATCCTAGGCTTTAGGAGCAAGCAGTGCAATTACAAGCAATGCCAAAACCCTGCGTTGTCAACTCTTACTTGCTGTGGGAAGCAGGTCCGTACGGAATGCTCCGTGTATCCAAAAGAAGGCCCCTCAAAGACAGCTGTTGGGAGTTTCAGAATTTCCCTCAAGAACTGATCAAACTTTGTAAATATCATTAGTCCATTTGAATCAGATATTTGAGAAAAAATGTCTGTAAAAAAACAGAAGAAAAACCTACAGTAAATACATGCTTGCTAAAAATAATTAAACACCAAGAAATTTCTTCTTATCGTTATCAATTTCTTATTGCTTGCTATAAAGGTACAAGTTACACATGAACATCTTTGAACATGCTCTGATGATAGAAATCTTCCTGTTTACCCTCCATCTCACCTCACCCAGTCTTCGGTTCTGGAGCCCCTAGCAGAAGAAGGACATTGAACTGCTGGAGCAGGTCCAGAGGAGAGTCATGAAGATACTCAGAGGGCTTCAGCAGCTCTGCTATGAGGACAGGCTACAAGAGTTGGGGCTCTGCAGCCTGGAGAAGAGAAGGCTTCCAGGAGACCTTAGAGTAGCCTTCCAGTATCTGAAGGGAGCCTACAGTAAGGCTGGGGAAGAGACTATTTACAAGGTCTTGTAATGACAGGATGAGGAGTAATAGGTTTAAACTGGCAGAGGGGAAATTTAAGCTGGATGTCAGGAAGAAGTTCTTTACAGTGAGGGTGGTGAAACACTGGCACAAGCTGCCCAGGGAGATTGTGGCTGCTCCCTCCCTGGAGGTGTTCAAGACTAGACTGGCTGAGGCCTTGAGCGACCTGTCTAGTGGGAGGTGTCCCTGCCTATGGCAGGGGGTTGGAAGTAGATGAGATGATCTTTGAGGTCCTTTCCAGCCTAAACCATGCTATGAGTCTATGAAAGATTCTACCAATGCATTAACTGTAAGGATGAGAAAGCAGGAGCAAGGAAGTATAATAGAAGTTACAGAACATCACATCTTGAAGGTTACACCTTTGAAATAAAACAACATACCTCTGAGAAGTCTTCCTAGAATTAAAGGAAGTTCTAAAAATCACAACATTGAATCAAGCAGAAGCCCTGGAAAGAAGAAATTGTTTACATGAAGAGTGGCGAGACCCCGGCCCAGGTTGCCCAGGGAGGTGGTAGATGCTCCATCCCTGGCAACACTCCAGGTCAGGTTGGACAGGGCTCAGAGCAGCCTGTTCTAGTTAGAGATGCCCCAGCTAACTGCAGCAGGTGACCTTTAAAGAGGTCCCTTCTCATCCAAACCTTTCTGTGATTTGATGACTCTGGTGCATGTCAAGGTCA
This sequence comes from Semnornis frantzii, assembly GCA_013399775.1. NCBI lineage: Eukaryota > Metazoa > Chordata > Aves > Piciformes > Ramphastidae > Semnornis > Semnornis frantzii. The sequence goes on along the minus strand of VWYK01115700.1, from coordinate 87,922 downwards.
CGTTGAATTTATGCACCACAGCATTAGAAGAGCAGTCAGGAACTGGGGTGCAGTGACCTCCCCCTGAGTCTAAGAGACACAAGCAATGCAGCTAAATGGATTGGGAAGGCAAGGTCTGGTCTCATTTTATACAAGAGACATTGCAGATGCTGAAGGAACTTCTGTCCTTATAGAAGAATGTTTGTGAAGAGAAATGCTTTGTAATTAGCTCTGTGGGGCTAAAATATCTGTGAGACTAAAAAAAAAGATGGAGCAAGATGTTCAGCAGTCCTGTGTATATGTAAGAAAAGTGAGGGTGTTCTCAGAGGTGGCAGGAGGTTGGTATTTTCACTTCCACACTATGCTCCTAGTTATGGCCATGTGGATGGAAGGAGTCTCTTGAGCCTCCTGCTCTGCAGTTCCTCTGTCCTCTGACCACAGAGCTCACTCCCAGCAACTGCTCCAGCCATTCCATATGACCAACTCAAGCTCCCAGCTCTCATAGCTCAGGACAGGTACACACAGAGGAGAATATGTGGAAATGGCATTTTAAGAAAATTGTATGTCACCTAAAATGGTAGGACTCGATGATCTAATGGTTGGACTCAATCTTAAAGGTGTTTTCCAGCCTAAACAATCCTATAGTTCTATGCAAATATTAGGACAGCTGCACAAAGATAAAGCAGAAGTGTCCTGGGATCAAGAAGTCTCTTTAGAAAAGACCAATCCCTCAAAGAGGAAAACTGGGTCCCTGACATACTTGCAGAGTCAGAGTCTTCCATAAAGGAAAATTTCTCTAATGAAAGTGCTAATATTAGTATCACCTAAAGATTTTACAAGATGTGACAGATACCAGAATTATTCACTGAACAGCCACTGAAACATCTGTGAGGTTACTGAAGACACTGTCAGTAATGAAACAAACAGGATTATGTTGACAAAATTAGCTTAAATTTAGTGATTAAAGCTAGGTCCATGGAAGAAAAAAAGACTGTTTCAGAAAGGCTTCTTTTGGGTAAACCAGAGAAATTACTGCAATCATCTCCTGAATGAAAGAGCTGGTGAAGAAGTCTGCAATACCCAAGTTAAGGGTGATAAAGCTGTCTGGAATTTGTATCATTGGCCACAAAAGACAACAGAAGCAGCAGAGAAGCTTGAAGCAAAGGTCTGAAGCCCTTGTGAAATAATTCATAGACTCATAGAATGGGTTGGGTTGGAAGGGACCTGATAGATCATCTAGCTTCAGCCTCCCTGTCCCCCTAATCTTATAAGGCACATTAAGTATAATGAGAAAAAGAAGGGGGAGAAAGAGAGAGAGATGGAAGGTGGAGGAAATTGTGCCTATTAGAAAATTAAGCCAAGCTGAAAAGTTAAACTGAAAATTGCATGTGAAGGAAAAATCAGGATCAAAACTCAAACAAATGAAACTGTGAAAACAGCTACAACTAAATAAAAAGCAAAAATTCTAGAATCCTAATTCATTGTAGATGAGAATCAGTCCAGAACTGGCACATGAACAAAAGCTGAAGGTCTAGTAAAGTGTCAGTTGAGGTGAGACAGGAATATCATGACTGAAACATGACAGCACTTGCATTAAATTCAACAAGGGCAAGTGTAGAGTCCTGCCCCTGGGGAGGAATAACCTCCTGCTCCAGGACAGGTTAGGGGTTGACTTGCTGAAAGGCAGCTCTGTGGAGAAGGACCTGGGAGTGCTGAGGGACAAGTTCCCCATGAGCCAGCAAAGTGCTCTCACTGCAGAGAAGGCCAGTGGTCTCCTGGGGGCATTCAGAAGAATGATGACCAGCAGGTCTGCCCTGCTCTAAGGAGACCTGAAATCCTGGATCCAGGTCTTTCCTGTGAGAGTGTTGGAGCCCTGGACCCAGCTGCCCAGAGAGGTTGTGGAGTCATCTTCTCTGGAGAGATTCCAGAGATTCCAAACCCTCCTGGACAAATTCCTGGACAGTCTGCTGTGGGTGACCTTCCTTTAGCAGAAGGGTTGGACTAGATGATCTCCAGAGGTCTCTTCCAACCTCCACCATGCTGGGATTTTGGGAGTCTGTGATTCTGTATTTAAAAATGGGCAGAATTCTTCTGGGTATGTGCAGTCTATGAACCTGAACTGAACAGTATGCAAGATTTAAATTACTTTGAAGAGAAAGTAATTAAAGCTGTGAAAATGAAGATGAGAAAATGAAACAGGCTGTATCAAGGGAAAAAAAAAAAAAGCCCACTAACCTACATCTTGCACTCAAAAAAGTGGTTTTATAACCAAAGTAAAGACGAACTAATTTCTGCAGGGGACTTACACATGGGAAATTAGCAGTGAAATGGAGGAAGATAAAGATTAATAGGATATCATTATGCAATCACCTGCCCTTTAAAGGGTAGTAAATTACCCTCAAAGACAAACCCTCAAGTGGAACAGAGGTTGACAGTGCCACTTCTCAAGAGCTCACCTCAGGGTCAGAACAGGGATGTGCTAGCAGCTCCCTGATGATGAGGAGTTATACTTTAGCTCTTGTACACAATTTCAGTTCAGTGTGGCCACACTATAAACACTCAGGTTTTTTAAAGCAGAGAGAGTTAAAAAAAAAAAAAGTGAAAAACTACTGCTCAGAATCAGTGATCAATGGCAGAGGCATCTCTATACAAGGAGATGTTTGGTTATGGTTGGACTTGATGACCTTAAGGTCTTTTCCAGCCTGGTGTTTCTGTGATTCTACCTTAAAGGTCTTTCTCAACTGGAAGCTCTGCATTCTACAGTTCTACATGATTGTTGCCCAGAGAGGTGGTGAGGTTGCACAGAGAGGTGAGGCTTGATGGGTCTCTGGGCAACCTGTTCTAGTTGAGGATGTCCAGTTCTGGAGCCCCCAGCACAGGAAGGACATGGAACTGTTTGAGTGGGTCCAGAGGAGGCCACGAAGATGCTCAGAGGGCTGGAGCAGCTCTCCTATGAGGACAGGTTACAAGAGTTGGGGCTTTTCAGCCTGGAGAAGAGAAGGCTTCCAGGAGACCTTAGAGTAGCCTTCCAGTATCTGAAGGGGGCCTACAGGAAGGCTGAGGAGGGATTATTTACAAGGTCTTGTAATGCCAGGACAAGGGGCAATGGGTTTAAACTGGCAGAGAGGAGATTTAGACTGGATGTTAGGGAGTTGTTCTTTACAGTGAGGGTGGTGAGATACTGGAACAGGTTGCCCAGGGAGGTTGTGGCTGCTCCCTCCCTGGAGATGTTCAAGGTCAGGCAGGATGAGGCCTTGAGTGACTAGTGGGAGGTGTCCCTGCCTATGGCAGGGGGTTGGAACTGGATGATCCTTGAGGTCCCTTCTAACCTTACCATTCTATGATTTGATGTCCCTGCTGACTGCAGGGGGGGTTGGACCAGATGACCTTTGGAGGTCCTTTCCAGCTTGGACCATTCTATGATTCTGATTTTTAGCCATTACAAAACAAAGCATCAACATCTGCACAGAAGTACAGCTGCAAGAGCTTGCACCTGAGCAACAACCACTTCCTTAACTCACATTTCCATGCACCATATCAGGATTACACCCCTCCAGCATGCATTTGACAAATATTCACACTGAGTTTCACCTACCATTTTATTTCATGGTTACTCAGACTTGTCTGTATCAGCCAGAACACTTTCCCCCCCTCCTTTAACGAATTCCTATGGTTTTATAGGGCATCCTTTCACAGAAGTCATTTCCCCCAACAATAAAATCTCATTTATCCACATGTCAGCTACATCTGTTCTTTTTTGTTAACAGCTTTCCCAGAGCATGGGAAGCCTGCAGCTCCCCAGGTCTCCCCTCCCAAACTTTACATGGCATTTTCTTCTTCCCATTCCTTCATCCCTTAGGACGTTTTCAGACAGACAAGTAACCAACAGTTAGCAGTTTAATTATTCTATTACTTATTTGAGTTTTGGTGATACTTGGAAACTTAGTTTAAGGATACAACACACTATTTCTTTTCTTTGCCCTCAGAAGTTTTACAAGACCCTGATGCCCCAGTTTTTCTCCCACATTTCACAGAAAGTTCTCCTATGACCTAGTCTGAGAAGTCATCAGTCTAATTCTATCCTAATTTAGAGAAAGCTTTTCCTTTCTGCACAGATTTCCTAAACTCCTAAAATCTCAACTCCAAACAAGCCAAAATCCACTTCTCCTGGACAGTTTTGCTAACCTCGCACTAAAGTCTTTGCCTCTGTGTCTAACCTCACACACGGCACTGTGAACATTCTAGAGATTAATAGTGAGGCAGTTCAAGTCTTTAACTTCTCTCTAACTGAGCAGAGACTAAAAGAAGCACATAAGGGGACAGAGAAGTATCCAAAACTGACAGAGGAGCGTTCACACCACATGGTGCACATGAACAAAGTGCCACAGCCATACAAAGCAGTGGCGAATCAGCATGCATCATCTTCTCCCTCAGTTGACTTGTGAGATTATTAGACCTGACAGGACAACAAAAAACCCCTCATCAAGCCCAAGTTTTACATAGGTGTGGTCAACAGTTAATACCCTATCATAAGAACTAATTCCAAGAGATCAAATGTGGGTAAGTCAGTGTGAGTTACATACTGAGAGGGTGAGAAAAACTTTTAACACAGGATTAAAACCAGCCCAGATGTGCTAAAGCAGGGCCTGTAGTGACGGGACAGGGAGTGATGGTTTTAAACTAAAAGAGAGGAGATTCAGACTACACAGAAGGAAGAGTATTTTTTTTTTATACTGAAGGTGGTGAAACACTGGCCCAGAGTGTCCAAAGAGGTGGCAGATGCCCCATCCTTGGCAACATTCCAGGTCAGGTTGAACAGCCTTTTGAGCAAAGTGTGCTAGTTGGAGGTATCCTTGTTGACTGCAAGGGTGCTGGACTAGATGACCTGTAAAGATCTCTTCCCACCCAAACTATTCTGTGGTATCACCAATTCTTTACAGCAGAAAGTTCATGGAAGAAAAAACAAAAACCAAAACAAAAAACAAAAACCAAAACAAAAAAAAAACAAAAACCAAAACAAAACAAAAACCCAAAAAACCCCACAAAAACAAGGAACGAGCCTCAACGAAGTAAGATTGATGGAAAGAGAATTTTAAAATAATTTAAAAATAAAAGACTGTAATTACAGAATGAGAAGCTGGAAGGGGTGCCTCAGATGAAGCAGGACCATAGAAGGGTTTTTATTGGAAGGGATCTTAAAGATCATCTAGTTCCAACCAGCCCTGCCACTGGCAGGGACACCTTTTACTAGACCAGGTTGCTCAAGGCCCTGTTTAACCTGACCTCAAACACGTCCAGGGAAGGGGCATCCATGACCTCCCCCAGCTACCTGTTCCAGTGTCTCACTACTCTCACTGTAAAGAATTTCTCCCTAATATCCAGTCTGAATCTCCTCTTTTCCAGCTTCAATCCATTCCCTCTGGTCCTATCACTACAAGCCCCTGTAAAAAGTTTCTCCCCAGCTTTCTTGCAGGCCCTCGTCAGGTACTAGAAGGCCACTGGAAGGTATCCCCAGACCCTTCTCCAGGCTAAAGAGCCCCAACTCTTGCAGCCTGTCCCCACAGGAGAGGTGTTCCAGCCCTCAGATCATCTTCATGGCCCTCCTCTGAACCTGCTCCAACAGTTCAACATCCTCCTTGTATTGGGGGACCCAGAGCTGGATGACTGCAGGAAGGGTCTCACAAGAGCAGAGTAAAGCGAGAGAATCACCTCCCTCATCTTGCTGTCACAACTCTTTTGATGCAGTCCAGATTATGTTTGGCTTTCTGGGCTACAAGTGCACACTGCCAGCTCATGCTGTTTGTCATCAACTGACACCCCCAAGTCCTTCTCTTCAAGACTAGTCTCAAGCCATTCTCTGCCCAGCCTTTATTTGATTGCCCCAAGCCAGATGCAGGACCTTGCACTTGACGTTGTTGAACTTCAGGAGGTTGACATGGGTCCACCTCTCAAGCCTGCCCAGGTCCCTCTGAATGCCATCCCTTCCCTCCAGTGTGACAACCAGGCCACACAGTTTGGTGTCATCTGCAAACCTGCTGAGGGTGTGCTCAGTCTCACTGTCCTATCACTGACAGAGACATTCAACAGCACTGGTCCCAATACTGACCCACAACTCTGAGTGTGGCTATCCAGCCAATTCCTGTTGTGGGCCCCCCACAACATCCTCAAACTAAGAGAGATGCCAACAAGTTTGATGCTGCCAGCAAAACCACACCTGAAATTTTACATCTGAAGAAGAACCCATGTATTTAAAAATAAACAGGTGTACTTGTGAAGTCTTCTAGGTGACAAATCAGTCTGGTTTATGGACAGCAGATGACATGGGTAACAAAAACAGGAACAGAGCAAGTTCCATTTTGGTATAAAGATGGCTAAGTAAAAAAGTCAGCTTTCATAACTTCACACAGTAAAACATGGAGAATAAATCTTATGAGGAGCTACTGAAGGAGCTGGGGCTATTTAGTTTGAAACAGAGGAGGCTAAAGGGAGATCTCATGGTTGTCTGCAGTTACCTGAAAGGAAGTTGTGGGAAGGTTGGTGTTGGTCTCTTCTCACAGGTAATTAGTGATAGAACAAGAGGGATGGCCTCAAGGGTAGGCTTACATGGGACAGTAGGAAAAAAAACGTTCAGGGAAAAAGTGGTCAGGCATAGGAGTGTGCTGTCCATGGACAAGGCTGAGGCACCAACCCTGGATGTCTTTAAAGATCATCTGGATGTGGTGCTTGGGGATATGGTTTAGGGTGAACCTTGTGGAGTAGAGATATCAGTTGGACTTGGTGATCCTGAGGGTCTTTTCCAACCTGAATGTTTCTGTGATTCTGTGAAGCTAAGTATTTCATAAGATGAAAGTACTTACATCTCAATTTGTCCAGGATTTTACCACCACACATTGTTGCTAACATAGCTTTCACTGAAAACACTGTCAGCTTCCCGTGGCCCTCGCTGTGGAAAAAAAAAATTACATGGTAAGTAATTGCTACATGGAATGAGAAGTAACAAAACCACTTGAGGCCTAGGAAGGAAATGCACAAATGCCCCTCCATTAACTACTTACAATCTGCCAATAAACTATTTTATGTAACATTAAACCAGTGATAACCCCAGCAGCAGTTCTGATATATTGGAAGAGTTAACAAGTGTGTCATCAGACATCAGATTTCCTCACAGAATTATGACAAATGCACAGATAGAGACTACATTTGCCTTGTTCATCCCATCACTGTCCTAGAAAAAGTAACATGCTAATTAATTTTTTCCATTAAGCTCCATTTGTTCACTGTAAAAGAAATTTCATTTTTACCTCTGCCATCCTTTGTTAGTTGCTATAAATTCTTGCTCCCTGATTTAAGCTCTGATGCCCAGATATACATTTCATTCTACAAATAGTTCAGTGATTGATGGCTAAAGGAGAAGTTGTTTGATGCCCTGAATATATCACATAGAGCAGGAGTGATATGAACAATGTTTTATTCCAATTTAAGTTAATAAAGCTGCTGTGCTATCAGAACAGATGGCACACTGGGGAATTATTTTCAAGAGGAAATGAATTTGTCTCTATGGGAAGTATGAAGAAGGCCATTGAGCAGGGTATGAGATGTAGAAACAGCTACATGTATTATTCCTGTTACCAGGAAGACAGATAAGGATGAAATTATGAGGGAATTAAGTCACCAGGAATGCAGAAGAAGGTTTGCTGGATTAAAGCACAGCACAGCTGATGTCAATTTCTCCAGCTTAGTGCTGGGCAGAAGGCACACGCACCCTGCCCCTCTGTCTCTTCAATTCCTCTGTCTGCCACAGTGACAACGGAGTCAGAGAACCTCTGATATGTGATGAGACAGCCACAGTGTGGTCATCTCAGTATAAATCCACCCTTACTGACAAGTTGGTTTAGGGCAAAAGAAATGTGTGTAAAGGTGGGTAAAAGCTGTTGGGATTCTGAGCAATTTATTGCCAGACAGAGATGTGCCATGTCATTAACCTTAGTTATAAACAACAGACTCCACCAAACAAGTTAAAGTCACATATAAATAATTAAAGTTAGTTCAAATAACTAATTAAATGTATTGGACAGATAATTTGAACTATCACCATAGCAACTACAATGATGGAGAAAACACTTAAGTGTTGGAAGAGCTCTAGGAAAACTCTTGAATGCTTCCCAGTGGAAAGAAGACGTGCAAGTGGAAACAAGATGTTCCAGCGTCCCTACAAGATGGATCCTCATACTCTTGGCCATGAGTTCAGCAAGAGTTGTTCTGGACTCCAGAAGAAAATTTTTCACCATGAGAACAGTCAGACATTGGAATCATCTCTCAAGAGAGAAGTAGTGAATTCTCCTACATTGGACAGTTTTAAGAGTCGGCTTGACAGGCATCTCATTTCAACTACACTATCACCTAGAAAGACTGGACCAGATGATCCTTGGGGTCCTTTCCAACCCAGCACTCTGTGATGTAACATTTGCACTTGAACAGCCAGCACTTGGAAAGTGTTAAGAGTAAAATTATTGAAAATAAATATTGTCTTGTGGCATTGAAGCACTGACAAGGTCTAACGTCAATGACAGTCAGGTGGAGATATCAGGAGGCAATTAAATAACTTTCTTTCCCTTTTCTGCTCAGAGTTAATACACAAGTATTATCTCTTCTGTTAACAACTCCACAGTGAGGTGAAGGCTCTTAACCTGACAATATCTGAAATATAATCTGCTATTTCTCTAACACAGAGCCAGAGTATCTTTCAAATGTTTCCTCTACACAAGAGAGGCGACCCCTCCTAGAGCTACAGCTTCGGGAAGATCTCTGAAGAGGAATGGCAATCCAAATCCACACTTTACCTGTGAACCTCTGTTTGAAGAAGCTAAACAAAGGGAGAAAATGAAACACATTAGATATTAATTTCAAGCTATACAAAGGTTAAAAGAAGGTAAAGATTTCAGCTCTCCCATTTTCTGTCTTCTTTCTTAAGCAGCTTTCTCAAAGGAGTAAGTGTGGAAAAATAAGTAAGATTTGATCGTATCTCAGAATAGTTGCCTCAAAAACTCATGGCCTGCAAGCCTTGACCTCCACTTTATCTAAGCAAATCTTTCTACCTGATTCTTAACTTGTACTCTCAGTCTCCCTCCCTCTTTCTTTTTTTTTCAAAAGATAATTTTCTCCCAAAAAGAGTTCAGCTTTGATTTAATTTCTAGGGAAAAATCTCAAGTGACTAAAGCCATCAATGTCTCCTCACATGACATACACTTACTCTTGCAAAGTTATTTTATGGTGCCTTCAGGTACCAGGACTGCTTCTGATGACCTTCTTTATTAATCAAGAGAAAACCCAAAACTCTTCCTCCCGCAGTCTGACAGAGGTGTAAGTTTAAGCATCTTCCCTAACTGCATTTCTATCCCACTGCTATCCAGTCTGCTGACTTCCCCATCAAACAGAAAAGGAGCAGAATCTTCTGTACGATTTTGCAAATTCTGGAACCATCAGGAGTTCTCAGGACTTGAAAGGGAACTGGGGGACTTGTCTTGCATCCAGAAAGCTTCTTCCAGTCGCCTTAAGAAAGCTTCATCCTGCACATTTTCCAAACCAGGTGGTCTGCAGCAGACACTGACAGCAGTGACGTTCATATCAGCCTGCCCACTAATCCTGACTCAAGCTCCCAGCTGGCTCACCATCCGTCCCCAGGCAGAGCTCCATGCACTCCAGCCACTCTCTCACAGAAAAGGCAGCTTGCCCTCCTGGTCTGGTCCTCTTAAAGAGCCTGTTGTAGCAGTCCAGTTGTGTCAGCTTTCCCACCATGTCCTCCCTAGAGAAATCAGACCTGGTTTTCCCTCATGCTGCACACAGTAGTCTCTCAGAGAGACACCTGGTCAGGCTGATTGCCCAGCAAAGACATGAGAGCCTTCTGCACAACACTGGTCTGAAAGCCCTTCATTACATCTATGCATCTGCTTTAGGTGAGTTCCTTCCAGCTCTGCTCTGCTGGTCACAAGGCTCCTCCTAATGGCATCACTCCATGATGCTCACCAACTCACTCTCCTGTTTGTTGGTGTCCTGGTTTGAGCTAGAACAGAACTAATTCTGTTCAGTGATTTGACTTCTCAGCTGAGTCTTTTCTCAGTGACAGCACTTTCTGATGTTACCAGCACATTTTTGCAGACAGTGTCTGCTTTTAGGAGTGATAATGTTGATGTTTAGAGTTACTGCCAAGGATTGGGGCGCAGAAAGGCTCTTGTTTGTGCTTACCCCTATGGAGCCCAAGGTCACTCCTAAATCTTGTGTGTCATGTCCATAGAACTGTAAAGATTGGGAGTGCAATGAAAGGTGACACCTGGAGAGAGAAGGAGACAGGACAGGTGACCCTAAACTGATCAACAAAGGATTTTATTCCATGGACATAATTTTGAGTGCAAGGTTGAGGGACCACAAGGGTCAAGTCTCTTCTTCAACAGTCAGTGTCTGAGGAGGATTCTGTTCATTCTGCCCTTGATCCTGATTTGTGTGTTCTTGAATCCCATTCCAGAATCCAGCTTCTGAATCCAGTTACTGTCTGCTGCTGAGTCCAGTCTGGGACTTCTCCAGTGCCTGCCTACAGCATCAATGGTAAAGGTGACATCATTGCCATCAGGGGCCTGAGCTCAATATTGGTTTGTATCCATTTTTATCTATTTCATTTTATCATTATATTCATTAGAGCTGATTCAGTTTTCTTTTTCAAGCCATTAAGTCTTTCTCCCTTATTCTCTTTCTCTTTCCTTTGGGAAGGGAAAGGAGTAGCATAGAGAGCATCTGTCACCTATCTGGAGGCCAGCCCAGCCCTAACCCTTGACAGTTAGTCATCCTCTCCCTCCTCCTTATTACACACTACTTTGTTGCCAGCATACAGTGTGGTTTGAAAGTTTAATTTAAATTTAAAAGTTGGAGCAACAAAACCCACTGTGAAATAAAATGTGGTATCTAGGAACGATGAAATGAAAACCTGACGACTCTGAAACAGCCAGAGAGGCTCAGGGGATGAGCCTGGACTGCCAGTAATGAGTTAAGGACTTTGGAAAGCCATAAGAGGATACTAGGAAAAACAGACCAGAAACAAACTGTCCCAAAGCTCTGTGGGAGAAAGAAGCAAAGAGCACAGCACAGCTTCTCCTCACAGCTCACTGCGGATGCAGTGGGAACCATCATTTCTGCACCACTGTGAGCAGTGTCGTTCTGTGGGTCTCACTGAAATGTTCACTGTGCTCTAAGATAAGCTCTGACTGAAATATTACCATGGGGAAGGTGCTGGTAAAAGACTGTGATTCCTGTCCCTGCTTGGTGGAATGCTGATGATTTTGTGACATTACCATCAGCACCATGCTATAAGAAGCTACCTTGCTATGTTCATTCCAGCAACCACACTGCCCTGATGACACCGTTCCAGATCTATAGTTCTTTTTAAAACATAAATTATAGAGTAATTTGGGTTGGAAGGGATTTTAAAGGTTATCTACTTTCAACTCTCCTGTCAGAGTCATGGACAACACCTGCTAGACCACACTCCTCCAAGCCTCATCCAATCTGACCTTGAAACACTTTCAGGGTTGGAACCTCCACGGATTCTCTGGGCAACCTGTTCCAGTGCCTTGTGACCCTCACGGGGAAGAATTTATTTCCAATGCCTAATATAAATCTAGTTTCTTCCATTTTGAAGCCATTATCTCTTGTTCTGTCACTACACACTTTTGCAAAAAGTCTCTCTCCAGCTATTTTCTACGTCCCCCTTAGGTACTGGAAGGCTGCTATAAGGTCTCCCTGGAATCATGTCTTCTCGAGGATGCACAACACCAACTGTCTCAGCCTGCCTTCACAGGGGAGGTGCTCCAGCCCTGTGATCATCTTTGTGGCCCCCCTCTGGACCTGCTTTAACAGCTTCATGCCCTTCTTGTGTTGGGGGCGCCAGAGCTAGACATAGCACTGCAGGTAGGGGTCTCACCAGAGGGACAGACTCCCCTGCCTCCAACCACTGGCCACAGTGCCTTGGATGCAGCCCAGGATCCAGTTGGCTTCTGTGCTGTGAGCACACTTTGTCAGCTCCTGTCTAGCTTTTCCCCCACCAGCACCCCAAGTCCTTCTCAGAAGGACTGGTCTCTATTCATCCTCCACTCAGCCTGGATTTGTGCTTGGATGCTGTCTGCCACACTGATCAACTCCTGGAGAGGGAGCCTCAGCCCTATCGCTCCTTTTACTCTTGGTTTTCCCACAGCTCCACGCAGCAGCACAGCATCCCAGCTTCTCTCTTGATCCCCAGATGCCAGGTAGAGGGAGCTGAAGGGAAGCTGTCACACTGTGATGGGATACAGCCTGCTGCTTGGGTTCCAGAAGAGGCACAGCTTGCAGAGCTGGGGGCAGAATATACTATCTCTGACTAAAGCCTCAATCTTTTCAGCCAGTTCCCCAAAACACAGCCATTTCTACTTTTAAATTCTACATTTTCTATGTGATCTGTCTCAGAATAACTAAACCCATCAGGTAAACCTTACAACTTGTCTCACAACTAGAACCAAATCACAACTGAACAGCAAAATACACATTTGTTCTGTTTTTTGAATCCGTCCTCAGCAAGACAAGAATTGTTCTTAAGTCTTGGACTTCTGGAGGCTTCTTTTTGGATGATTATAAGGTTAAGAACAGATCAAAGCCTGGACATTACAAATAGAGCAACTATTTGGTATATTCACTGTTGCAGATTGCCTTGGCTAAAAGCCTGTGACAGTATCCTGGCCGCAAGCAGTTCTCTGCTGCTAGGAGAGGGCAAAAGCAGAAGGAAGGTAAGACTGAAACAATATCTGACATGAAAAAGAGAAGACAAAAAGTAAGAAGTGCTAAACCATAGTGGAAGATTTGCAGTTGCTACTCCGAGAACCTACAAAGACACACCTATTTAAGAAGGCCAGCAAACCAAACTCTGAAGAGGTTGCAAAAGCAGCTCTAGAGGTGAGCAAAAGGAAATGCCTGGACAGTCTCCTGAACAAGCAATCAAGCTTCTTCCAGTCTAGGAATGAGAATTAGCCTTTATGGGGTCACAGCATGTTAGAATGGGACAGAAGTTGCATTATAAAATGCAATTTTATAATGTTGCATTATAAAATGGTCTTGTGGATCAAGAGTTAGTAAAACAGTTTTCACTTTTTCACAACAGTGCTACACCACCACGAGGTTAACATCATGTTCTATTGCAGACTGTAGAGCACCGTTTCACTTCAACTTCAGGTCAGACACACGGCACACAGCAGCCTGCCACTTACAGAGGGCACTAACCCATCTTTCTTAAGAAAGGAGGTTTTGAGACAATGCACTGCTGCTGTGGCAATGTAAATCTCTGCAGGCACTACCACAATACTCAACACAGGTGTGTGCTTGTGGCACACAATTTCATGAACTTCAGAAACAGCATGCGGACAGTTTGCCAGACTCATGCAGTTGTTGGCTGCATTCGGCTAACTAAAAAAGAAAATTAGTTTAAGAGGAGTTACTAGCCTGTCATATGCTGCTATCATGAAGTTGAGGAGGAGGCTGATGGATTGCTCTACACTGATTTGGTGAGTAGAAGGAAGGCGTTTGTTTAGCTGGTAGTAGATGGATGAAATGATTGTTTCTAGTCGAGACACGTTGATCTCTGTGTTATGATCCAAAGTGTTAAGGCCATTATCTCGGAAGGCTTCAATCATATTCCAGATATCAACAAGATGAACTAAAAATAAAGGAAAAAAAATTAACTTCTATTCTGTAAGGCATGCAAGCTTACTTTTACGGTACTGTTTCTGGTTACTATGTTAGCTTTTATTTTGGAATGAACAGTTACTTATTTGTACTCATGGGGAGAGAAACCCTCTTGGTATTTATACTCATAGCTCCTGTCAGCTAGTTTAAAGTAACAGAGCAGTGCCCAGACATCTTGAATGCCTTCTATTCCACTCTTTGACTTCTGGGTGCTCTGAGAGAACTTCCTAAGGGAAAAAAGTGATCTTCCATAATCATGCAGGGCATCCTATTAGGTAGCTCCATCTGAAAGACATATCAGCCATATTTCTACATCTACTACAATCTGGTTACAGTAAGTCTGAACATCTTCACCTTGACTAGCGTTTGAGTATTGAGGGAGAAACTTGATGTTCCAGTTAAACTACAGCTATTTCCAGTTGATCCAGTTGCCAAGTCCAGAGCACAACACCTTGTAAACATAGGTCTACAACTCCAGAGTGGTTGTCTAAATTATCCTGCCATATCTTAGTGCATATCTAAGTGTTAACAGTATAGAGAAAAAGGTTTTCAAGCCCATACTTGAGTATATGCAGAACCACATTAAATAACATTTTAAAATGTTTCAAGGCTTGAAAAGTAGGTATGAGAGTGGGAGAAGACTTCTAAGGATCAAAGGAAATCCTCCACTCCAAACTGAACGTGATCCAACAGTTACAAAGGACAAACTTAACTTGATAACTTCACCTTTAGTTAACTTAGAAAACAAGGCTCTGAATTAAGAGTGTGATCTTTAACATTTCATAGAATCATAGAACATTTTGAGTGGGAAGGCACCTTTAAAGGTCATCTAGTCCAACTCACCCTGCAGTCAGCCAGGACATCTTTGACTACAGCATGTTGCTCAGAGCCCCATCCAACCACACCTGGAATGGTTCCAGGGATTGAGCATCTACTGCATGTCTGGGTAAGCTGGGCTAGTGTCCCCCTACCCTCGGAGTAGACAATTTCTTTCTTTTCTCCAGCCTGAATCTCCTTTCATTTAGCTTAAAATGATCACCCCTTGTCCTGTCACAAAAGGTCCTGCCAAAAAATATCTGTTCCCAGCTTTCTGATAGGTCCCTGTGAGTACTCAAAGGTCACAATAAGGCCTTCCCAGAGTCTTCTCTTCTCCAGGCTGAACAAACTCAACTCTCTCAGCCTGTCCTCAGCCCTTGGATCTTTTCTGCAGCCCTTCTTACATAAAACTAACCTTATGGTTTCTCACATAAAAATGATAAGAGCCAGGTTGCCTCTTCACACCAAGCACAAGCCCCTGGATCACCCTGCATCCAGACAAAGATGATGAATGCACAGTCATCTATACAGACACGTATGGGAAAGGTTACTCAAGGCATATGCATGGCATCAGTGAGTTGGGTCCAAAGTGTGCAGTGCAGTATCCTCAGCATTTCTTAATACCTCTCTATCAATTCAGAGAGGTTTTTGATTCAAAAGCAAGAATTCCAGACCAGGACTAACACTTTTCCACAGGGACAAAAAAGTTGGAAGCCATCCACCAAATAAAAGGCACAGAGGGCTGTCACCACAGCCCTGAGACACCAGTGTCCCAGGGACAGCTGTGCTGAAGTGGCACATGTCCTCTAGGTTTCCTCAGCTGGTGTCCTGCCCTCTTCCACACCAGACACACACCAATTCCACTGCACTGGAATCTTCCTGCATACATCCATCTGCTCCACTTTTTGCCACATCCAGTTCAACACTGGTAGCAGATTGCAGAGCAGGACTATCTATTTACCCTTGAGTTGATCCTTGCTTTGGTATCCAAGGGCAAAGTACCACAGAAGAGAATGAGAAAACTTACACTGACTAGTGTGGTATGAACATACAGAATTCTTTATGTTGCTACATTTCTTCTACACCACCAAGATCAGGTCCAGTCACTTCCATGCTGCATCACCACACAACAGCTGTGCCTTGCTATGGGGTGGTTTGTGAGCCCCATGATAGAACAGGAGCTCAAATAGCTTGAGATTGCTCACATCCAACACTCAAGGCAACTGAAATATGTTGAGCTGCCTCACATATTTTAAAGTTTTGAAACATTAAAGAATAAAACTGAAGATGTTAAAGAGCACTGGACAAAGACTGCTGCCTCTTTTTAATTATATCTTTGTTCTCTGGTTTAAGCAACAACTACCATTGTCAGATAAAATGTTGCTTACTGTGGCTACACTTCAAATTCACAGGGGTAGAACACTTGAAACAGTCATGCAGGAGGAATTTTGGAAGATAAAAGAGTAATTACAACTTACGATTACATCTTTTCTGTACGAACCGCAGCTTACAGGCTGTTCGATACGTTGAAAGCCTGATGACATCAAAATTCTGTGCTCCTATGAAGAAAGAAAAGGTGCTGGTTTTCTTTCCTCTGCAACATTCAGAGAGAAGGACTTTGAAAAATGGTACCAGTGTTTCCTCACAGACATCACCCTAGCCATGGAAATGTGATGAAGATTTTTCATGATCTCATAGCAAAGCGATTTTGAGCAGGATGTTATAATTTGCCCTCAGTTTGAGACTGACATGAGCTACTCTGGTGGTCAAGAAGGCGAACAACATCCTGGCTTTGATCAGCACGAGTGTGGTACTGGCCACTGGTAAGGCCACACCTCAAATACTGGGTTCAGTTTTGGGTCCCTCACTCCAAGAAGGACATTGAAGTGGTGAAGCATGTCTAAAGTAGGGCTGTTGAAGGGTCTAACACACGCCTTGTGAGAAGCACCTGCAGTTGTTGTTGAGCCTGGAGAAAACAAGGCTGAGGGGAGACTTTCTCACCTTTACAACTCCCTGAAAAGAGGCTAGAGTGAGGTGAGGGTCAGTCTCTTCTCACAGGTAACAAGCAACAGGACAAGAGGAAATAGCCTTAAGTTGTGCCAGGGTAAGTTTAGGTTGGAAATGAGGAACGAGTTCTTCGCAAACAGGGTTGTCAAGGCCTGGAATACGTTGCCCAGGGCAGTGGTTATCCCCATCCCTGGAGGGGTTTAAAAGCCATGTGGATGTGGTGCTGAGAGACATGGTTTAGTGACAACCTGGCAGTGCTGGGTCAATAGTTGGACTCAATGATCTCAAAGGTCTTTTCCTAAAAGATTCTACTATTATCTTCAAAAAGAGCAAGAATTAAGTGAGTGGGTAACAAAGAGGATTGTGCTGATGAATCATTGTTGCATTTCCCCTCTGGACCCTCTCCAGCCCATGTCAATCCAGTGCTGAGGATCCCAGAGCTGGACACAGCACTGCAGGTGGGATCTGAATACAGCAGAGCAGAGGGGCAGAATCACCTCACTTAAGCTCCTGGTTGTGCTGCTTTGGATGCAGTCCAGAAGACAGTTTGCTTCTGGCCTGTGAGCGCGCATTGCCAACTCATGTCCAGTTTTCA
Organism: Semnornis frantzii; assembly: GCA_013399775.1. NCBI lineage: Eukaryota > Metazoa > Chordata > Aves > Piciformes > Ramphastidae > Semnornis > Semnornis frantzii. The sequence continues at coordinate 70,770 of VWYK01115700.1, read as the reverse complement.
GCCATGAGCAATCCCAAGTCTTTCTTCAGAGGCCTGCTCTACATCACTTCATTCTTCAGCCTAGATTGGTACCAGGGACTGCCCTGACCCAGGTGCAGGACCTTGAACTTGATCTTGTTGACCCTCGGGAGGTTCTCATGAACTCACTTCTTGAACCTGTCTAGGTCTCTCTGGATGTTGACCAAGAGCAAATGATCACTGACAGTACTGATTTTACACACTGCATATCTACTCTGAGTATGAAGCTCACCTAGAAGGGAAAACATTTCTGTGTTCACTTTGCTGTAGTGAAATATTCCACCACAGGACAGGTGAAGCTTGAGACCTTAAACTTCTCATACCAACATGCCAAAGAGTCTTACAGAGAAAGGCAGCTCAGAATGTCTACACACCAGCACTGTCACTGATGATGTACAGCAAGAACCACAGTTGAAAAAAAAAAAAAAGACATCTTGTATAGAGATCATCAGAAGAATTTTTAACAATTTGGCCAAAACTCCAAACTAGCAAGGCCATTTCTGTACTAACTGATGACAGAATGACTACGACACTTGAAAGTGACAAGGCAAATGCCATACTCTGAGGCACTTAGTTAAAGCATTTCTAGTGTGGAAGTCCTGTCATCATTTTAATAGGTTCTAATGAGATTTCATCAAGGATATCACACACAGTTCAGTCACCTTTGCTCAAGTAAAACTGAACAGAGGCTGAGAAGAGCACAAGATGAGATGCAGAGCAAGGAGAGCACAGCAGTTAGCTTGTGTCATATGTTGGACAAGCCAAGGAGGGACATAACTATAAATTCAAGCTGGGAATATGGGGAGAAACACCCTCCAAGATCAGTCTCACATAGAAGGAAGCAGATGTAGTTCAGCCTGGAATGAAACTGTTCCTGAAATTATAAGGTGCTTACCATCACACTAAGAATGTTACTCTGAAATTCCTTCAACAAAATAGAATCATAGAATGTTTTAGGTTGGAAGGGACCTCAAAGATCATCTAGTTCCAACCTCCTGCCATAAGCA
>VWYK01115700.1:51819-64018 GCA_013399775.1 Semnornis frantzii | reverse complement strand
CCCCCCAACCCCAAAAAAAAAAAAAAAAAATCTTCCTTCTCTCTAGTCTGAATCTCCTCTCTTTTAGTTTGAAACCATCAGCCCTTGTTCTGTAACAACAGGCCCTAATGGAAAGTCTTTGACCATCTTTCTTATCAAGCCTTTTAAGCACTGAAAGGCCACAGTAAGTCCTCCTTCTCCAACCCCAATTCAACCTTCTCCAAGTTTCTTGCCTTTCTTGAAGGGAACAAAAGATTTAACATTTTCTAATAGCTCAATGGTCCTGTACCTGCTCACCAAACAGATCAAACATTACAACTTAGATTTACAATCTCTCTCTGTTCATTCTCTCCTGCTATTACCTGTGAGGGGGCAAACATCCAGGGAATTACCTTTCTGAGCCAGAGTGTTCCACATTCTGAAGAGAAATAGAGCAAAGAGAAAAAGAAACAAACTGGCAGCTCCTTGGAAAAGTTGTGGAGTTTACATTAGGCATGTGAGATCAATCTGAATCATAGCATCGTTGATGACCTCATTTCTAAAGCCTCAACAATGAGGTACAGAAAGACCTCTTACTGGTGAAGGTGGGAAGAACAAGGAAAAGTCCACTTTCATCTTCACACTTCAAGCCTACCTCAAGTTCACAATGGGAATGAACTAAAACTAAGTGCAGTTATGCAAAGCATGCGAACTACCGTGCTCAGCATCAGCAAACAAGGAGACCTCAGTTTGTTCTGCAGTGAGGTTTGCTCTGCCTGTTTCTGTTTGTTCAAAGGGAAGGGTGTTTGGTTCAGGCTTTTGGTGGGGACTTCTGGGATGGTTCTGTTGTTTGGCTGAGGGCTTTGGTTCCCTCCCTCTCCCCACCTTTCTTTTAACATTTGTGCTGCAATGAGTTTAGAGTGGAGATGGTGAAACACTGTAACGTGCTGCCCAGGGAGGTCATGAATGCCCCCTCCCTGGACTTGCTCAAGGCCTAGCATTAAGAATAAGGCCTTGAGTGACCTGGTCTAGTGGAAGGTGTCCCTGTCCAAGGCAGGGGGGTTGGAACTAGATGATCTTAAAGGTCTCTTCCAACCTAAACCATTCTATGAATCCGGGAATGCATGAGAAAAGAGATGAGAAATAGGCGTGGATTAAAATGACAAAGGAGCCAAAACTTCTCAAGGATGCTCACCTTACACTGGACATATCTGGAGAAAAAATGCTCAATTATGTTATGTACCAACAGGGGACAATGTGAATGAGACTTCTCCAGTACCACACTGCATGTTAAAGAAGTACTTATGGGAGTATCACAAGCCAGCAGAGTGCTCTTGTGACTGGGAAGACAAATGGTCTCCTGAGCTGCACTCAGAAGAGTGTGGTCAGGTCATGAGAGGTTCTCCTCCCACTCTGCTCTAGTGAGGCCACATCTGCAGCACTGGGTCCAGTTCTGGGCTCCCCAGGGCAAGAGAGGCAGGGAACTACTAGAGAGAGTCCAGTGGAGGTGTGTTGGTTTGAGCTAATTGGAATATTTTAATAGAGAAAATTGTACTGTAGGCTGTGAAGGAAAACAATGGTGATGTCTACTTCACTCATAGGCTTGATGCGATGTTTAAGAATAAGAAACCAAAACAAAGAAGGTAAGAGAGTGTCTCGAGCTGGCAGTCTGTGTCATGGGGGCGCAGCATCTAGCGCGGTCTAGCTCTGGCTTCTCTCTGCTGAATAACTTCACTAACCACTTTTTCTTCTAATTCTCCCCGGCCGATCCTCAAAATTCACCTTGCACGTCAGGCAAACCTTGGGGTANCTGGGGGATTTTCATAGGGGGGGGGGCGGGGAGGGAACTCCCAAACCGTCACAGGAGGTTACAAAGATGCTGAGGGCACTGAAGCATCTCTGTGATGAGGCAAGGCTGAGAGACCTGTTCAGCATGGAGCAGGCTTATCAATAGCTAAAGCGGGGTGTCAAGAAGATAGGTCCAGATTCCTTTCAGTGGCACCCAGTGACAGGAAAAGAGGCAACAGGCACAACTGGAACCTGGGAGGTTCAATCTGAACTCTACAGCCTGTCCAGGTCTCACTGAATGACTCTGCACTTTCCTTTGTTGAACTCCACTAAGTTCCTTGTCACTCTCTGGTCAGTCAACGCTTGCTGTAGTTTATGACAGCAATGCAGTTACCCTGAGGATGGCAGCATTACAAGGAATCAATTGATCTGTGATCTTCATCTCCAGTTCTCCACTACTCAAAAACACAACCTTGCTCTCAGGGCAGAAAAATCCATTTTTCTTACCCTATACAGAGGCATTCTTAGCAGTAAGATAATGTGGTTTGATTTTGTTTCCTCTTTCCCTACTCCAATTTTTTACAAATTAGAAATATCTGTTGTGTGACATAAACCAAGTCTATTTCCGTTCTTGCTGCCAAAAAGACACAGAAGTCATGGTCAGAGTAAATATTATACTCACAACTGAATCAAAAAGAAAACCTCAGGTTTACGGGTTGCTTCAAGTGCTAAGTGAAACCTGCAGGTTCTCAGAGCATATACAACTGGTGCATATACAAAGGACCAAAGAATAACATTGGATTTTAACTTCTTTAAGCTTTAGTAACACTCACTTCAGTCAAAGTGCTTAAAGAAGTATCGCTAAAAAGGAAAAAAAAAAAAAAAAAACAATGAAAAAACAACCACCAAAAACACACCTGTATCACCACCAGTCCCTTGAGAGGGGAAAACCTACAATCTGATAAAGATGTGCATTTCAGATAGTGCTTCATGATGAACATCCTGTTTTGCTATTCTAGCAAAAGTAGCAGCATCAAAAAACTTACTCTGTTGCCAGCCATGAGAGTTGACATGACAGCAGGTCTGTGTGATCTGTCCTGGATTATTTCCATGGGTATTTCTTCTTCAGAAAGCTCTCTGTAACCTTTAGCAATCCAGAGAGAACACTTGCAAAGATGACAACTCCAGCTTCACTTAAGAAAAAGGACTAAGAGTAGGTTCCACCTAATGCTGCTTTTCCTTAAAGACTTTTAAACCTAACTGCAGTGGTATTTTTATGCCAGAGGCAATTTCTTCTGTCTGGATGTTATAGATTCAAAGAATGTCTTAGATGGGAAGGGGCCTTCAAAGGTCATACAGTCAAATTCCCCTAAGGTCAGCAGAGCATCTTCAATTAGAGCAGGTTGCTCAGAGCTCTGTCCAACCCAACCTGGAATGGTTCCAGGGAGAAGGCATCTACCACCTCTCTGGGAAACCTAGGGCAGTGTCTCACCACCCTCAGTGTAAGACATTTCTTCTGTCTAGTCTGAATCTCCCCTCTTTTGGTTTAAAACCATCACCCCTCACTCTGTCACAGCAGGCCCTGCTAAAAAGTCTGTACACTTATCTCTTCTTGGTCCCTTTAAGTACTGAAAAGCCACAATAAGGTCTCCCCAGTGCCTTCTCTTCTCTAGGCTGAATAACCCAAACTCTCTCAGTTTGTCTTCGTAGGAGTAGTGCTGCAGCCCTCTGACTATTATTGTGGTGTCCTCTGGACCCATTCCATCCAACAGGTCCATGTCTCTCCTGGACACAGCACTGCAGGTGAGGTCTCACCAGAGTTGAGCAAATCGTCAGAATCTCCTCTCTCAACCTGCTGGCCACAGTTTGGATGCAGCCCAGGATGCAGTTGGCTTCTGTGCGTTGAGTGCACATTCATGGCTCTTGTTCAGCTTTCCACCCACCAGCATCCCCCAGGTCTTTCTCCACAGGGCTGCTCTCCATCATCTCCCAGCCTGAATTGATACCAGAAGTCTCCTAAAGTGTCAAGGATTCTGATAAGCATGGAGTCCTCAAACTAAATGTTAGTTTCACAGACTTTGGTCTTCACATCAGTTCTTCCTCTGACAGCATGGGCTAAATGTACACTCAGCAGCTGAGGTGGAAGTGGAGAAAACCTTCAAGAGAGCACACAAGTGCTCCATGCAAGGCTGACTTGGTGAAGCATAGCATTCCCTCCAAGCAATCATTGAACGTGGCTTGAATTTAAAATAAGAATGGTGCTGGGTCCCCAGAAATGATTCTGTCTTATGTCAAGAAGCAGCAACTTTAAGAAGTGCAATCTGAAATCAGGAAGACAAACCCAGTAATGGCAAAGAGTTTCTATTTTATGCGAAGTCAGGATAAGTATTAACACTGATGGCTTTCTACAGTTGAGTATGCTCCAACTTAAATCAGAAATGAAAGTTTGAGGGTTGAAGTTGCTGCTGCAGTGAGCACCTGACACTGAGATGTTTGCTGATTTAAGTTTGGTGACATGGAATGTAAGCCACAACTTCTCCAACTTCAACTACCTGTGTCATTTCTGTGCTCAGTTCCCTTCTCTAGGTATTCAGATGAGTGGTTGAGCCTGCTGAATATTAATAAGACACATTTATTTTTACTTATAAGTGTGTGTCTATATCCTTATGTTTAAAAAAAAAAAGAGGTTGGTTTTTTCACTGTAATGGCCTCAAGTCCCATAGGAGATTTAAGTTCAAGATGCATATTATTGACATTCACAGCACTGACAATCAGCAGGGAATTATCTGCACTGCAGTAAAACGGTCACCAAAAAAACCACAGTTTAATCATAGTTAAATAATACTAGAACAAAAATCATTAAATGCTAACAGTTACTAGTGGCTGGAAGGCTGTCCAGCAGCAAAGGATCTGGGGGTGCTGGTCAACAGTGGCTGACAATGAGCCTTCATGTGCCCAAGAAGGCAAATGGAATACTGGCATGGATCAGCAATAGTGTGGCCAGCAGGACCAGTGCACAGATAGTTCCCCTGTAGTGGGCTTTGGTGAGGCCACATCTCAAATGCAGGGTTTGAGTTTTCAGCCCCTCACAACTAGAAGGACATTGAGGTGCTTGATCGTGTCCGGAGAGGGACAATGAAGCTGGGCCAGAGCACAAGTCTTGTGAGGAGCAGCTGAGGGACCTGGGCTTATTCAGCCTGGAGAAATGGACGCTCAGGAGGTCAAAGCTAAGTTTGTTTCTTTGCCAAGGTAACAAGTGACAGGACAAGAAGAAATAGCCTCAAGTTGTTTCAGGGGAGGTTTAGGCTGGACACAAGGAACAATTTCCTTTCCCAAAAGGATTGTCAAGGCCTGGAACAGGCAGCCCAGGGCAGTGGTGGAGTTCCCATCTTTGAAGAGATTCAACAGCTGTGTAGAAGCAGTGCTGAGGGACATGGTTTAGCAGCAGACTTGGCAGTGTTAGGCTAATGGTTGGACACTTAAAGATCTTTTCTAGCTGAAACCATTCTACTGCTCTGTGATTTGTTTGTATTTGTTGCAAAGTAATGCTCACCTTAAAGCACAACAGCTGTGTAAGGTACAGTACTTCACAAAACTACAGTTGATGATGTTTGATGTAAACCTTCAAACAGTTTACCTTCCAAAAATTGTGCTTTATCCACTCAGCTTCTCCCTCTTTCAACAGCTATGGTAACACTGCTTCGCAAGTAACATCTATGACAGAGTTAACATAAAAACTAAATTTATAAATTCCATGCCAATAAGAGTGAAGAATTACAGTCAGTCACCGTCTAAAATATCTTCAGCAGCACCATGAACTCAAACATTTCTCTTCTTTGTCTCTTTCCCTACTTTTCCTGTTTATATTCCTTTCTGGTTTAACAGTTGTCCCTATTCTTTATCTTCAAAAGCTCTCTCCCACGCTCCCCACAGATGCATGCATGAGATATGTACACCTGGCTAGATCAAAACCAATGACAGAAATCAAAGGCAAAATCTAATGACTGTTTTCCCCTTGCTTTGCTCCAACAGGTTCAGCCACTGATGACTCCGCACTGCTCATTTCTGGGGTTCATCAGCACACTTGCAGCTGCAGCACAAACCCAACATGAGCAAGCCACTCCGCAGACTATTAGGCCAATACTACAGGACCTATCTTAACAGGTTTCGCTCTTCTTGGAGCTCATCAGCTGTAGGTAACGGCCTAAAGAAGTAGTTCTTCCTCTTCAAATGGGAGGGAGGGAATGAGACAGGCTGTGTAACTAATCTCAGCCAATGCAGCTGCTCTTACATTTCTGCACTAACTACAACCACCACCTGAGATGCCACACTGCTGTACTTCCCTGACTGCCACTGCTGGCTGAAGGCCCTAAAGCACAAGTGAGGAATGGCTGAGGGAACTGGGGTTGTTTAGCCTGGAGAGGAGGCTCATGGGACACCCTCCTCTCTACAACTCCCTGAAAGGAAGTTGGAACTAGGTTGGTGTCTTCTCCCAAGGAACAAGCAATTAGACAAGAGGAAATAGCATCAAGTTTCACCAGAAGTTCAGAAACAATTTCTTCCTCAAAAAGGTTGTCAAGCCCTGGAACAGGCTGCCCAAGGCTCCCCATCCCTGGTTTATGGGTTTAAAAGCCATATATATGTGATCCCAAGGGACATGGTTTAGTGATGATCTGGCAATGCTGGGTTAATGGTTAGACTCTGTGATCCTGAAGACCTCTTCCAATGTTGATGGACTGTGTGATTCTATATTGACTTCCCATGTCAGAGGTTATACACTTAAACTCTGCCATTTGAGTTTCATATCTCCAATTCCTCGGGCTTCCTCGCTGCTTTTTGATTACTCTAACTCACTAAATCAGTTCCTTACCTAGAGATGGTTTGGTTTTCTTACTTTAAAGCCAATTTTTGTTTATTTTACATTTTCATTCTTAATATATACTCCAAAGGCAATTCCGACGTGGATGATTTGATAACCCTTTACAGACACACTGAAGTGAAGCCTCACTAGCCAAAGAGAAGCACAAAGAAATACAAGTTGATTTATGAATTATTAAAGTTGAGTTTGGTCAGATTCTCAGGGCTGCATTTTACTAGCAGAAATAATATTTGATTTCAGGGATATGAGGAAAGACTTAGGGAGCTGGGTGTCTTTAGCTTGGAGGAGACTGAGGCGTGATCTCATTTACATTTATAAAGAAGTGAGGGGAGGAAAGGGCCAGGCTCTGCTTAGGGATGTCCCATGATAGGACAAGGGGCAATGCATGCAAGCTAAACCACAGGAGGTTCCAAGTCAACATAAAGGAAAACTTTTTCACTGTGAGGGTGACAGAACACTGGAATAGGCTGTCCAGAGAGGTTGTGGAGTCTCCTTCTTTGGAAACATTCGGAACCCACCTGGATGCATTCCTGTGTGATCTACTCTAGGTGATCCTGTTCTGGAAGTGGGGTTGGACTGGATGATCTTTCAAGGTCCTTTCCAATCCCTAACACTCTGTGACTGCAGTTGCTGTGTGAAGGCCAAATTGTGCTGTACTTACTTACATTCAGAAAAAAATTAAAATGAAAAAAGAAATTCAGAATACCGGTTTGGGGCTTATCTTGATCTTAAATGTACTTGCTACACAGTGAAGAAAGTTCAGAAACTTGCTGCTAATTTACTAATTACTTGGAACATGTCTTCAGGGGTGGTTTAAAGAAAATCTTTCATCTCTTGTCAGCTCCTTCACTCTTAAACATCTGAGTGAACCTTTCACTGGGATGAAAACATGGAATCAAAATCCAGGGCATGTCTGTACTTGGAGACTTGGAGAGTTCTTGCTGTCCATCTGCTTTCACACTTCAATCATCTGCTTTGGGTTTCTAAACTTTTTCAACTGGCATTTAACTGAAATAATTTAAAATAATTTCTAATTTGTCAAAACTGCTTGGTGAAAACATAATTTATAATATAAAGTCGCTTCATTTATTCCTCTCAGACAGATTTCAGTAAAAAGATTAAGTATTCCTATTTTTTCTCGACTACAAATCTGAACCAAAACGCAATTCCACGAGGGTTGATTTCATCCTGTCATCTCCTTCTCAGTCTATCCAAAATATCTGATGCTGTCTTACTCATTTATCTGTCATTCATTCTATCTCAGTTCATAATCTGATCTAACTTTTAGTGGCAGTCAACATTAATGTATCTAATTGATTAGAAGTCTTCCATTGTCTTCCTATGGCTCCTAGTAGGAAAAGAAATAATCTAGATTTTTTTTCAGGGGGGCACATCTAATACAGACACAAAGTAAAACTCAGGAAGACAAAAGATGAGCCTTTACTTACACCAGTAGAATCACAGAATCACAGAATGGTAAGGTTGGAAAGCACCTCAAGGATCACCTAGTTCCACCCCCCTGCCATAGGCAGGGACACCTCCCACTAGTACTTGGACACCTCATCCAACCTGGCCTTGAACACCTCCAGGGAGGGAGCAGCCACAACCTCCCTGGACGACCTGTGCCAGTGTCTCACCAACCTCACTACAAACAACTTCCTCCTAACATCCAGTCTAAATGTCCCCTCTGCCAGTTTAAACCCATTGCCCCTCATCCTGTCATTACAAGACCTTGTCAATAGTCCCTCCCCAGCCTTCTTGTAGGCCCCTTTCAGATACTGGAAGGCTACTATAAGGTCTCCTGAAAGCCTTCTCTTCTCCAGGCTGCAGAGCCCCAACTCTCTCAGCCTGTCCTCATATATACATATGTTGGACTCACATTTTACTTGCAAACAGGACAAGGGGCAAGGGGTTCAAACTGGCAGAGGGGAGACTGGTAGACTGGTAACATCTTCTTTTAAAGCATATTTTAACCATTTCTGATAATTCTCCTGGTTTAACTTAAGATCTTGAACTGTGTTCCCATAGAATAGATTAATTCTATTTAAAATTTACTTATTTAAGATAAGCAATCAGTACCTCTCAACAGCTGTATCAGATAAGTAATTGAAGCATAAGCAACCATGCACCAAAGTATTAAAAAATACTTTAAAGTGTTACTTCAGAACCTACAGCAAGAAGAGTAACAGAGCATCTTTGAGATACAAAATGTATCTTCTAGTAGCAGTTTCCCAAACACCTAAAGGTCTGGATCTCTCACAAATTCTTAAGCTCAAGCTTTTTTACAAGTACTGGATTCAAACACTTTACTTTTCTAATCAAACACTTCACTAATCAAAAGTCACTTTGGTGTAGAGGGGCCCAAGTGAAAAACCCACCAGACTAAGGCCAAGAGACTGGTTATCACCTTGCAAAATGAAATTTTACAGGGAATGGATTTTTTTTTCATATAACATGGATCAAAAGTTGCTCGTAAAGAGGATTTTGCTAAAACATGCAGCTATCATTCAGTAAACTTTCTTGAAAATGAAGCAGCAATGAAGCCGTTTAGGAAATAAAATTCAGTACTAAGAACTACACATTTCCCTACTCCATGCCTTGCCACTTCTATTTAAACTAAGATTTTTTTTTTCAAGGCATCAAATGCCATCTGTTCAGTTTGTACATCATGATGCATGCAGCAACACATCCTCAACCAATCCTCACTGCTTTAATTCACTGACATGGAAAACCACAGCGCTGGTCTTAGCTCCAGGATAAGACCAGCAGTCTTATCTTGCCACCTAGTAAAAAGTGATACTAGGTAAGTTAAAGAGAGATGGAACGAGGAACAGTATTTCATCATGGGTTTCTTTCACAATCTTCAGGAGCTCTTTTAAAAGAGATGCTTTAAAAGAGATGCTTTAAATGCTTCACGTCAGCGCAAGATAAATGAATTCCAATCCCGGTAGAGCTCCAAACCATCTGAATTGCTAGAGCATAGCAAGGTTTCACCTCGTGTTTGTAACTATTTGTTCAATGCCCAAAACAAAAAGAAAATCCTGAACCTTACAAAGCCCTTCCTAGCCACTTAAACCTGCAGGTTCCGAGAACTGCCTAGCAGTTCAACCTCTTCAACACAATTGAATATTTATTAGGAAAGTTTTGAGCTGTATTTTTGTTCTTTTCCTCTGTTAACACAGGTTTTTCACCTAAACACAAGGAAAAACTTCTTTCCCACGAGGGTGCTGGACCAGGCTGCCCAGAGTGGTTGCAGAGTCTCCTTCTCTGGAGAGATTTCCAAGCCACAGGAAAACTGCAATCCTGAGCAACCTGCTGTAGGTGACTCTGCTTTAGCAGGGGGGTTGGACTAGATGATCTGCAGAAGTCCCTAACAAGTCCTCACCATGCTGTGACCGAATATAAACAGTGTAAGGAATACACAACCAGCAGGGTATCATACCCACAAGAACACTGAACAAATACAAACTGACCCTGATCTTGGGCTGCTTGGTGACAGCACCAAGCAGAAACATCACACTTCTCCCAGTCCAATCACACTAGGAGAAGATTATACCATTTTCAGTATCTGTCATCATCTCCAGTTCTCTATTGCTTACACTGAGCAACCTAAATTGAAGATGTTTCTGCACGCTTCGGGAGGGTTAGACTAAATGAGTTTTAAAGGTCTAAAGCATTCTATGATTTTATGATTTTTCCATCTTCACCAGGGTAATCCATGCAAGACCTTGCCTTCTCACCTCACTTCAAAGGTAATAATTTTAGATTACAAGTTTCAGGCCATTGGAAAATGTTGCCACAAGCTGCTCCTTTGGGAGCCCGCAGAGACAGGAAATTCTAATCACAGAGGCAGTGACAAACTCCTGGAAACGTGATGGACTTTCACTATCACAATTGAGTTGGGGGGGGAGGAGAAAAACTTACTCAAGCTTAATTCTGTACATAATGACAATTTTATGTCATACATTGAAATGTAAAACTTCAAAAATATCAGAACTTCGTAGGCTTGTGAAGTTTTAAGTGATGAAAGCTATTAAATGACTGTGAGAGTGTAGAATAAGAAATTTACATCAATCTGAACTTAAAAATACATCTGCCATTTCACAGAATCCCAGCATGGTAAGGCTTGGAAGGGACCTCTGGAGATCATCTTGTTCAACACCTCTGCTAAAGCAGAGTCACCCAGGGCAGGTGAATGGGGAACAGGCAATGGGAAAGTGAACACAGATATAGTCCCAGGTACAAGAAAACATTTGTTTTATCTGAGCTGCCAGAAACAGACACCACCTCCTTCACAGATTTGGCTGTACACAAACTAGTTGTCAAAACCACCAGTGCCTCCCTACTGACTCAGTGTTTCCTTTCATGTGATCATTCTACTCCAGTATCAATAAATAAAAGATTGACACACAATAATTAAAAGATTTCATAAACACTGCAAACAAGATCTACCATAAACAAACAAACTCAAAGAACGCTGTTGTGCTTTTTACAGAGCATCCTGGCTGTCACCACAGCAACTCTCTCCTTGGTGTAAATCTACCATGCCCACCCAGCTTGGCTAGTCCACTGTGCAATCCCAGCGAGTCTCTCATGACAAGCAGGACTGCTCACTAGGCAAGGCTTAAAAAATACCCAAAGCCCAAAGACTATTTTGGTTGCGTCCCTAACCAGATCAGGAAAGATTTTGATGTGTATACTTCAAAGCACACCTAATTCCAAGTAATGTGCTGTCTGCCCTGCTCTACAAGCCGTAGGATCACAACCATAGTTGTGGCTCAACATCTAGATGGAGATGGGCAACAAGTGGTCTCCCTCAAGGGTCCATACTGGGACCAGTGCTTTTTAACACCTTCATCACTGGCACAGTGGGATCAAGTGCACCCTCAGCAGGTTTGCAGGTTTGGGTGGGAAGGAAGGGACCTTTAAAGGTCATCTAGTTCAACCCCCCCTGCAGTGAGCAGAGGCATCTTCAGCTAGAGCAGGCTGCTTAGAGCCCTGTCCAACTTGACCTGGAATGGTTCCACCAATGGTATATCTACCACTGCTCTGGGCAACTTGGGTCAGTGTAACATGGAAATCTACTGGATATGCCCTCTTAAATGTAAGAGCACTTATCAACCAGGAAACAAACCCCAGCAGGAGTTGGATGGGATCTCTGGAGATCATCTAGTCCAACCCCCTGCTAAAACAGGGTCACCCACAACAGGTTGCTCAGGGTCACAAAGGCTGGGTGGGTTTGGAATCTCCACAGGGAAGGAGAACCCACAACCTCTCTGAGCAACCTGATCCAGGGCTCCAGAATCCTTACAGGAAAGGTTCTCTTTATGTTCAGGTGGAACTTCCTGGGTTCCAATTTGCGCCCACTGCCCCTTATGCTGTCACTGGGCACCTCTGAAAAGAGTCAGCCCCATCCTCTTCCACTTCCCCCCACACATTTAGCTATTACTAACCATTGAGAAGATCCCCTCTCAGGCTGCTTTTCTCCAGCCTAAACAGCCCCAGGACTCTCAACCTCTCCTTATCAGACAGATGCTCCAGTCCTCTCAGCATCTTTGTAGCCTCCACTGAACT
>VWYK01115700.1:0-50287 GCA_013399775.1 Semnornis frantzii | reverse complement strand
TAAACACGATCTAAAAAGATTGGCGGGGGGGGTGGGGAGGGGAACATGTGATTTTTTTTCTCCAAAATGAGGTTTTCCACAGAAACGTAACACCTCATCCCCTCTTTTGCTGCTCCAACTATGACTACGCCACTTCTCCCTGATTGTGTCTCTGTTAATCACAAAAGTAACGAAGCCTGCAGAGTCTATGTCTAGGTGAGCATCTGTCTGCTACAAGATGAAAGAACAAGACACAGCCAGAATCGCTGGGGTGCCAGGAGCGTTCCTGCTGCCAGCCAACAGCCTCCACACAGAGTGCCGCGCCGGCAGGGCGCAGGGCAGGTGAACCTGCCAGGCCCTCTCCAAGGTATCTAGGGCCCGTTTAAAAGCGCCGAGGCAGCAGCGGGCTCTACTCGCTCACTCGCTCCCCAGGCCTCCCGGCGGCGGCTCCGCGCCAGGCGCACAGCTGGGCCAAGCCCGTTACCGCACCGCGGCTCCCGGGACCGAAGCGCGGGGCTCTGGCTCGGTGCTGCCCACAACACCTTGGCGGGCAGGAAGGGTGAGTCCTGGGCCAGCCCACCCGACCGCTCGTCTCCGCACCCTGCCCGGGCAGCGGCGGTAGCGCGGGGGCACCCTCCTCCCTACCAGGCCCCGCGCCCCCCCGCTCCGCGGGCGGTAGCAGAACTCGCGGCGTGCCCGCCTCGGCCCCGCTAGCGCCTGTCTCCGTCCCGCCCGGCACGCACCTCTCCCAGGGACGGCGGTCCGAGGATGCCGGGGGGCGGGAAGCACCGTCCTGGCGGGCTCCGGCCGCCAGCGGCAGCGGCTCTGCGGGCGCGGGCGGCCCGAACGCCTCCGTCAGCCTCTCCGCTCCAACGGTCCCCGGCCGCCTTGCGGCGCCCAACCAATCCCAACGCACCCCTGCAGGGGCACGCGCGCCCTCGCCAATCTGAACGCGCGCCCCGCCTCACCCCACCCTCTCTACCACCCTCAGCCAATCAACAGTCGACTCCTCTAGCCCTCCCGCTTCCGTGAGACGCCGCTTTGGCTGCCCAATCACAAAGCAGGACCCTTCCCCCGCTCGGCGTCGGACGCGCGAGCGCATCCTCTGCGCGCTCCGTGCCTCGACCTCAGCCAATCGGCGGCCGGGGCCGTGCGCCGCCAGCGCGCGCGCTCTCCCTTGCGCCAACCTGGACCTCGGGGCTCCGTTGCGCTCCAGCCAATCAGCGGCCTCGCGCGCTCCCGTCTCTGCCCCCCCAGCGCGAGGCGGAGCCGTTCAGCCTCAGGGCGCAGTGGCGGTGGAGCGCAGTGCGGGCGGCCAGGGGGCGGCCGAGCACCGGTTACGACCTCGGGCTTGGCTTCGACTCCGGGTCCGCCCGTGGTGCTTATAGAGCTGTGCGGAGCACGGAGGCAGCTTCTAAAGGCCATAGAAAGACCTGGACCTGGAGCCGGACCTGGAGGTTAATCGTGTAAAGTGTGTTGAACCTGGGGGTGCCCTGTCAGCGGGATCGGGTAGGGCCTGGTACAGGCAGGCTCTGGTAGTGCACTGCGCAGTGTTGCAGTGTGGTGTGTGTGCCTGTACGTGTGTGAATTTGATCTCTAAGCGAGTTACATATTTACCAAAGATTAGGCAGTTGTGATACGCTTTGAGACCATGTAACAGAAATGGAGAGCTCTTGGGAACAGAGAGATTGTAGCATCCACTGTGTGAATCACACAGAATCAGTGTGGTGGGGGTTGGAAGAGACCTCTGGGGATCATACCGTCCAGCTCCTCCCCACTGAAACAGGGTCTTCCACAACAGGTTGCTGAGGATCACAACGTCCAGGTGGGTTAGGAATCTCTCCAGAGAATAGGGCTCCACAGCCTCTGGTGATCCTCTTCCAGGGCTCCAGCAACCCCACAGGAAAGTTTATCTTTGTGTTCAGATGGAACCTCCTGGGTTCCAGTTTGTCCCTGTTGCCCCTTGTCCTGTTGCTGGGCACCACTGAAAAGTGTCCGGTCACATCCTCTAGCCTCCCCCTTTAGAAATTGATGGCATTGAGAAGATGCCCTCCCAGTCTGCTCTTCCCCGGACTACACAGCCCCAGGTCTCTCAGCCTTTACTTGTCAGAGAGATGCTCCAGAGCCCTCAGTATCATAGCCTCTGCTGGATGCTCTTCAGTAGTTCCATTTCTCTTGACCTGGGGAGCCCAGAACTGGACCCAGGACTCCAGATGTGGCCTCACTAGGGCAGAGTAGAAGGGGAGGAAAACCTCCCTCGGGCTGCTGGCTGCACTCCTCAGAGTACACTCCTTAATGGTGGTCAAGTTGTTGTTTGAATCGGATTCAAACAGGAACTCTACCCAGCCATCACGTTAACCAAAAACTGGTGGGTGGTAGAATGGAGATAGAACCTCTCATTATCTTATCTAAAAATACAATAAAACACATCTCTAAGAGGAAATTTTATGTGGAAGTATAGGACCACCTTAGTGTGAAAGATCTACAGTTCCTTCACTGTCCCCAGGCAGGCTTTACCTTGCAGCTGCCATTTGTACCAGTACACTTGTACCTCCTTATTTTCTAGTTTGTGCCAGCTCTGGAGGCCTTCCCTAGGCTCAGTAGATACAAGTTCAGCAGCTGGTGAAAGTTTGCAGCTTGCAGCCTAAGGCTTCAGTAAATACAGCTACTCATGCTGAGTAAGTGAAGCTAAGCATGCAGCAGCCCACGAGGCAGTTGGCTTCTGTGATGAATGCATATTGCCAGCTCCTGTCCAGCTTTTCACCCATCAGCATTCCCAAGTCCTTCTATATAGGGCTGCTCTCCATCCCTTCGTCCCCTAGCCTGGATGATACTGACCCACGTGCAGAACCTTGTACTTGGCATTACTGAACCTCAGGAGGTTCATGGGGACCTACTTCTCCAGGTTGTGTGGGTCCCTCTGGATGGCTCCTGTCCCTCAGGCACACTGACCACACCACTCAGTTTGGTGTCATATATCTAAATGATTTGTTTTATTCAATACCTACTTATTTTAAGCTGAACAGCTAGTATCTCTTAAGACCTTACTAGGGATAACACATACCAAAGCCCCACAGAGCCAGTGGGTCTGCTGCTACTCAGCATGGTCTACATACCAGTCTCTGGTCTTACTTTGTCCATAGGAGCATTGGTGAGTTTCGGGGCTAGGGCTGAGGCTTGGCACCACAAAAGACCCAGGGCCAGGGAGTGAGGGAAGGAGCCAGCACCAGCTAGACCACAGTCAGCACTGAACCAGTCTGCAGGATCCTTCACTGAATGTCAGACACTAGTGTAGTGCTTCAGCTCTCTATGTTTTGCTGTGATTATATCTTCAACAGGTATCAAAATGTAACATTTGTGCCTGAAGAGCATCTTTGGCCCATAAGGAGCTGTGCACTTCAAGCACAGGTTGCTCATACACCAGGGGAGTCTCCTAAAGCACCCTGCTGTGTCTCATAGCTTGCCCCACCAGAGGAACAGCATTTTTCATGTGACAATCTCCCCTGCTCCATTCTTTGACCATCTGTGGCTGTCTGGATAGCACTGTGGCACAGCAATCAGCTCTGGCACAGCTTGGCTTGCTGGCAGCCCGTCGTAGCACAAACCCTCATAGCAGGCACTAGTACATGTTTTCTGAGGAAGATTGGGCAGGATGGGCATCTGTGCCAGGCCATCCCTGCAGCCTTCCTCTGCTCAGCCTCCCTGGGTGGAAATGCCACAGGTTCCTTCTGCAGAATTCTGTGCCTGTGGGAAAGGCACAGCGTGAAGAAAAGGGGCTGCTAACGTGTATGGGGGAGAGAGACTTTGGCACAAGGGGCACGGAAATGAGAGGAAACACACATGGCTTAGATGTTCTTGCTAGTGCTGCACTGATATTTGTTTTGTTGTTGGTTTTGGGTTTTGTTTTTTTTCCAAATTTTCTGAGCTTTATATGTACAAATGATAGTAATGGGGCCCTTTTCCCAAATCCTGGAGTCAGGCCCACTAGCAGCAGTGGAACCAGACTTGGCAGAGGTGGTTGTTTCTGCTGGCTCCATCTACACTGGTGAATTAAGTAGCAGCAGGACGTAGGCGTTGGCACTGGAGTTTGACTGCTGAAATAGGTATCAAGCAGTGCATTTTAGTGTGCATACAGAATGGTTTGGGTGGGAAAGGACCTTTAAGGTCATCTAGTCACCTGGTAGTGAGCAAGGACATCCTCAGCTAGAGCGGGTTGCTCAGAGCCCCATCCAACCTGTCTTGGAATGTTTCCAGGGATGGGGTTTTGCTACTACTCCACATAATCCAGGCCAGTGTCTCATTAGTGGTGCAGTTTGCAGACTTGCTGAGGTTGTGCATCATCCCATCATGTAGGTCAATGCATTTGGTCTGCATGCAAGTGAATAAAAGAGACTGGCATGGCAGACTGTCTCTGTGCAGCCCATCAAGGCCCACAGTGGAGCTGATAGCCACCTAGCAACAATGGAAGTTCACAGATGAGCAGATATTCACCTGCAGCCTACAGAGGACCCTACACCAGAATCACAGAAAACATCCAGATGGAAGAGACCTCAAAAATCATTCAGTCCAACCTTCAACCCACCACTGAAGGGTCAATGCTAAATCATGTCCCTAAGCGCCAGGTCCACACACTGCTTGAACAGAGCAGATGGATGCCCGAAGGAGGCTGTGATCCCATGGGAAGGCCATGACAGATCAGGCTTCTTACAAGACCTGTGGCCCTACATAGAGAGAAGCTCATGCTGGAGCAGCTTTGCTAGCAAATCCCTGCGGAAGGGACACAGGCTGGAGCACTTCATGAAGAACTTCCTCCCATGGGAAGGACCCTGTGCTGGAGAACTTCAAGGAAGAGTGGTGGGAGGGACTCCACACCTGAGCAGGGGAAGAGTCCTCCTGAGAAAGAATATATGGCAGAGACAGCAAGTATTGAACTAACCACAACTCCCATTCTCTAACTCCTGCACTACTGAGGGAGGAAGGAGGAAGAGACAACTGGAAGTAAAGTTGAGCCCAGGAAGAAGAATGGGGTGTGGAGACGGTGTTTTAAGATTACATTACACTACTTTGAATGAATTTGCAATAAATTAATTTCCCCAAGTCTTGCCTGTTTTGCACATGATGATGATTGCTGATAGCTAGGGTCACAGTGACATCAGCTGGCTCACTCAGTCCTCCTGAGTGGGCACCAGCTCCTGATGGAGGCAGAACAGGCTGTTCCCTTCTGAGGTGCTGTGGGCTGCTCAGTGTAAATAGGACAATACAGTCAATGTGTACTCAGCCCCTTGGCTTCAAGCCTTTGCTTCACAAAAGGGAAACCAAACCTGGGCTGTGGCCCAAACCAAAGTCACTGCTTGGGAAGGGAGATTGATGGACACAGTTTGCACAGAACTTTTCCCATTCTATCATGGTCTTGCAGTACAGATGCCTCCAAGATGCCAACATCCATTTGCCCAGCAATACTCCATTCTAAGTCACAGCCTCTCCAAGTGATTTTGGAGCAGGGAGGGGAGCTGTGAAGGAGTGGGTAAAGGAGGAACCACAGCAACAGCACACAGAATATTTTTGCAGCGAAAGAAAAACAGCAGCTAAAGTGTGGAGAGAGAGGACTTCCTCATGCAGAGGATGTTGATGTCATCCCAAGAAAATGAGCTGAGAGCATCAATAGTGTGTGCCAGAGAAGCAGAAGGTACAAAGACTAGAGCAACAACTGTCATACTCCAAAGCACCCCAGCTGATTTCACAAAATCCCAGCATGGTAGGGGTTGGAAGGGGCCTCTACGGATCATCTAGTCCAGCCTCACTGCTAAAGCAGGTTGCCCAGGATTGCAATGTCTAGGTAGGTTTGGAAAACAAGACACCACAACCTCTCAGGGCAGTCTGGTCCAGAGCTCTGGCACCCTCATAGAAAAGTTTCTTCCTGTTGAGATGGAACCTCCTGGGTTCCAGTTAGTGCCCGTCGCCCCTTATCCTGTCACTGGGCATGACTGAAAAGAGTCTGGCCCCATCTTCTTGCCCCCCACTCTTTAGCTATTGATAAGCATTGAGAAGATCCCCTCTGCCTGCTCTTTTCCAGGCTCAACAGCCACAATGCTCCTGCAGAGTTTCAGGACTATGAGAAGTGAAGGAACTGCAGGGCATTGTATTAAACCAAATCTACCCCTTAAAATGTGTCAAAAGAGACCATTACAGATGTCCACAGCTTATAAAGCCACATAAGGCTTATAAAACCATAAGGGTCCTTGAAAGCCACAAGTTAAATCACTAAAAAAAAATCAGCATTAGCAGAACTAAGGACCATAAAATCATATGGTTTTTTTTTTATTTAAACATAAAATGAAACATGAAGATAAAATACACATTTGCCCATGTGCTGAAGAACTACTGTATTTTACATTCATTTATAAAGCAGGTAGTTTTACATGACGAAAACAAACAAGTGGGAGGAAGAGGAACAGAACCAGCAAGAAGACCTCAGCCACAAGGCAGGCTTTACTTGTCAAAGTGCTATCTCCTAAGGGCACGCAGATCTTCAAGTGACAGGTTAGAAACAGGCTCGTTTTAGCCCTCCCCAGATCCCTCTCAATGCTGGTGAGAAGCTAAGGTGGAATCTTATACAGCCAAACGAGTGAGACACTGCCAACTGCCTTTGCCAGGGTGCACAGCTGCAGCGCAGCAGAGCATGCCCATCCCTGATGCCTTCCTCCTTCACTGGAACTGGCCTGTACTGTTCTTAAACACCTACTGACCTAAAATTGCCTTTTGTTTTTTTGCTCCACAAACCTCAACACATTTCTTATTAAACGTGACTCTGCCAACAGACTGTGGTAAGATAATGACTTGCAATCACACAGAAGACTCTTGGCAGTATGAGGTGCTATAGATCCAGCCAGCTACTTGTGGGTCTCTCCTTTGTATACCCTCTAGACACCCGATAAAAACCCTATTCCTGAAATCTCCATCCCTGAGGTTCAAGGTAAAGCTTGTCCCACCTCGGCTACAGGCTGAGAGCATCTGCACATGAATCCTGTCAGCTGGGAAACAGCCTGGTGGAAAGCTGCAGCAGCTGCACCATGTTCACTTCCATGCCTGTGCTGACCATTTTGGGTCACGTTCCCTGGAACTGGGCCATGAGGATCTGGAGGGATCCAAAAAGCTAATGTCTTGGCCCAGCTTTTCCAATATAATGCAGCATCTGAGAAGTCTGAACCGAAAGGTACAAGAGAGACATAATGGTTTTAAGTGTTAAACTGGGAGAGGAAGGGAGATGCAGCAGTACCAGGGGAATAAGGAATGTCTGTTTAAAAGTGCAGTCAAAACACATTGCTATCATATACTTTGTCTACCCACCTATCTTAAATAAGAAAACAAACAGAAAAACTGTAATCTCATCCCAGCTCTGTGGTGACCTTCCATGGTGTAAAGTCACCAGGAGGCCGAAATGGAGCTGGTCTTGCTCTGTACAGCTGGCTGACATGTGGCTGTGTGCACAGCCCACCCCATGCAGACTCTGTATATGCACACCAGAGCAGCAGGGCTTCCTCAATAGTGCAACTCTTCAAGGAGTGAAAGCCCCCCTCAGTGTGCTGACAGCAAGTTTGGACAAAGCTTTGGGTGCCATGGTTTGTTTTTTTTTCCAAGCAGTCCACTAATAACTGATGCAGTATAAAAACTATCGGCTGCCTTTTTGGCTTTCATATTTGTACTTTAAGAACTTAATGCCTCTTTCTTTTCCCCACATTGTTTCTTCCCCCCTCTCTCAAAAGTCCCAGCAACAGATAATTGCTGTAAACATCTCCAATTTCTACGCGGGATTCCTGCAACTGCTCGCTGGGCTAAGCGGAACAGGGTAAATGTCATCTGAGACTCGTCTAAGCCAAAATGGACAACACAGCAAGGAGAGGAGGTGAGTCCACTGTCCCTTCTGTGCTGTGGAGCCACTGCCACCTGTTTCTCAGCAGAGATTTTCTCAGGTGGCTGCATCCGGCAACCCCAGGGGCTGCAGATCTCCCAGTCTTTCACAAACAGACCTCTACAGAACGAGCAGCATGTGCTGCTTGCTCCCATAGACACCACCGGGAGGCACAGCGATCTCTATCTCAGCACCATCCTGCCACGACGGGATCTGCACCCCTGTGCTGTCTCACCCGTGCTGCAGCTGCCCTCTGCAGTCTGTGTGTAGTATTAGGTAGTTGCTGCTCAGAGAAGTATCTCCAGGAGCCCATTTCTGAAGAGAATTCTAATAGCTCCAGAAGAGGTGGTTTCTCCTCTGCAGTGGGATTCTCAGCAAAATTCCTACAAGGCAAACCTCACATCTGCTTTGAGCGTGTTTCCTTCCAACCACTGGACTTCTGGTGTATCCTTTGAATTCCCCATCAGATGCTCATAGAAGAAATTAAGCCATTGAGTAAAGTTTCAGTGGCACAGCAAAAGAGAGTAGCTCCCAATTTTGTTTTGGTTGTGTAGCTTCTGTACCAATCCATCATCTCTTTGGCTCTAAAGGCAGCATTGCTTGTATAAAAGATCCACCTCAACTTTACCATCTCACCATAGATTATTCCATATGGGTTACAAGGCAAAATGAACGACCATTAACAGAAACACACACACAGGACACAGGACTGAGCAACACTCTGCATGTTCTACCTAAGACTGCTCCAAAGAATCTTCCCAACTCCCCTGGCTGGTGAACCTCTGCGCCCCGCAGCGGCGCAGCGCTTGCATCCTCCTCTCCCCTCTTGTCTTCTTTTTCCTTTTGTTTTCACACATGCTGAAACCCAATCAGCTCAACCCCCTTTTTAATACATCAAAAGTGTAAAACAAAGCCTATATGAAATACATATAGAATATATACATACATATTGCCAATATTGAAAATCCTTATGTAAAATATGACTTCTCTATATTATCTGTGTAAAAATACATCTGAAAATGGTGTCAGCTGGAGATTTCTGTACAGACACTCTACTACTTAAGTCCCTTTTACAACGGCAAAAGACAGACAAAAGTTTAGTTATCTTCTAAAGAGCGTCACAGGCCCTTTGTCAAAACAAGGGACACACGTGGCAAACAGCATTGGATTTCTTCTTTGTGAGAACTCCCATTTTTATTGCATTCAGGGAAAAGAAAGAAACAACCCAACAGTTCTCCTGCTAGTAGAACTATTCTCAGCCTTGCTGAGACACTGCCTTACCACCCCACCCATACCCTGTTTATCTACGTCATAAATCATCCTTTATCAATTCTCTTTTTTGTTTGTTTGTTTGGTTCTTTTTACAGATACTAAAATATATATTACTTAAAATATATTACTGTAAGCTCTTAAAATTGATCTTCAGTTATATCAAATGTATAGCATTAAAAAAAAAAACAAAACAAAAAAAAAAAAAACCCAAAACAACAATCTAGGTAACAAACAAAATCCTGGATATCATCATCCTAGCATACGTGGGAGCTGTCCTCCCTGTGAGGCCTGACCTCTGCAATGAACCCTCTTCGCTCATCAAGTTAACACCACAACCAGCCCGTGGGCTGAGGGTGCACCTCAACATGTCAGCAGAGTCCTGGGACTAGTCTTTTCCAACCCCACACAGCAATTAATCCATGCTAATTGGATCGTGCAAAAGCCATCCCTTCCCTCCCACTCCTGCTGCTGCCACCCACACGTTCAGATGTGGGATTTCAGATGTTCAACCAGTGCCAGCCCAGTCAGCCCTGGCTGGGGAGAGCCCAGCAAATCTCCTCCACCAACCCCTGAAACTACAAAGCCACAGCCAGCAGTAGCTTCCAAACAGCTGAGCCTAAGCAAAACTCCCAAGTGAAACCAAAGAATTACTCCAGGCTTCGAGCACCTCTGGTGAGACATTTCAGTGAAGGAGCTGTTTGCCTTTCAACGGAGAACACCTTAACCTGTTTTATTGCTCCAAGCCATGGTGCTCCAAGCACAGCCTGCCAACAGAGTGGTGGTGACTTCTGCTCCAGCCCTACCACAAGCCTCTCACACCACTGCCATGATGAAGACTGAGCACCTTTGGAGAAGATGGGAGGATTCCTGGGTAGGACTGGTGCTCCTCACCCTTCTGGTGGCCCACCGCCCTTGAGTGGTTCAGATGACCCATAATATTGAGCCTCCTCGAAGGAGAGAAGCCCAAGTCCTGTTCCAAACCCACCCCTGCTTGCATGCCAGGTAGGATCCAGTCCCTGGATGGTTGTGGCTGCTCATGTAGCAGCATGAACTTCACCCATCAGAAGTAACAACCTGAGGATATCTTCTTGCCTGCTGATGGCTTGACCAGGAACTTGCTGTCTCATCAGCTACTTCTTACCATTATAACCACCACAACTCTACTGACCAGCACTGACTGAGGAATATTTTGGTCTTTCCTTTCAATTTAAGAAGGGATAATCAAAACTCATACTACCAACCTGTCTCAAACCCCACTCACTTGGAGCTGCATTCACTGTTCCTCTACAACTCAAACCTGGGAGGTTTTGTACTGAAAGGCTAAAATTCTATGGATCAGACTGAATACCTTCTTCTCACTGCAGGACCTGGATGTGGCCTGAAGGGAAAAAATTAAAGCTGAATATATTTCCTTACTCCAGTTGCTTTTACTCCTATAAACGTAGTTTAATGTTTAGCTCTGAATCTCTTCAGATTTTCTCAGATTTTCTTCCTAACAGCATTTACTACAGTGCTGTTAATTTACTACCCAAAGAACCAAGGTCTAACCATTTATGCCATAGCACCCCTTTTACTCAAATCCGGTGTGAAGCAGGTTTTACCACCTTGCTGGAAGGAACATCAGGAAGGTGGGATGATAGGAAGAGTGGAGACTGCTGGGAGGAGCCCCAGTGGCAAGGCAGCAGAAGGCTGATGCCACTTTCTATGCAGGCTGCAGAATTTCCCCCCTCTGAAGTCCTTTGTGCCATAACCAGCACTGTAAAACGTGCAAAGCTTTCAAGGTTTTACTTCACCTGAACTTAAGAGTGATTATGACACTAGGCCCTATCATTTCTATTTTCTAACTAATTAATACCCTCTGGAGGCTGTTCCATCGAGCTGCACCTCATAGCTCAGAGCTTCTGTTAAACCAAAGTCATGCAGTTAAAAGAATTTATTTTCTTAAAAAAAGAAATAGAAGAAAAGTAGCCCAAGAAAAATGCTGAGCTGTTAAAATACAACTAAGGCACTGAACAGAGTTGTAAACTTCCAAATAGTGACGCAAGATGCCTACACTGTCTGCAGCAAACCTGGAGACACCAAGATCTTCGTGGTCAGTACACATCCCAGCCCGGGACAGTGAAGGCCCAAGCAGGTGCGTTCCTGCAGGACCATGCATGGAGTAGCAGCTTCCTGCTCTGCCAAAGCAGATGCTCAAGAGGTGCCTGTGGCACAGAAAACCAAACCCATGCGCTACAGAGCTGTAAGACTCAAAAGGAGGAACCAGCAGAGACCACAACAAGGGCTGGGGACTGTTCTAGAAGATGCCAAGAGAAGTAATGGAGCAACCTGTCCAAAGGGCAGCTGCAGCAGGCTGAAAAGCCTTCAGGGACCAAGCCCACAGCCTGCTGCTCCCTCATCATCTTCTTAAGCACTCTTGTCAACGTAGAAAAATTACACTGATGAAGGTAAAGGTGTGAACGGAACCAATCCAATTATGCCAGCAAAACCTCTCTGCTCTTATTTGGGGCAGTAAATGACTTTTTCAGTTTGTTCTGTAACTAGCAACAATCTCTAAATTGGATTATACTGGAAGACCTGCCTTGGAGAGGACTGAGTGTCTGAGGATTGCACTGCTGTCGCTTCTGTTGCATCTAGAAAAAACTTTAGTTAATCGAAAGTGGACAGACTCTTCTCTCAGTGCTGGGCTCCCCAGGGCATGCAGCTTGAAATCATTTCACACCACAGCCTAGGCTGTAAAAAAATGGCAGAAATTCCCCTAGAGCACTGGAGATCGAGCCTGGCAGCGATGGGCTGCTGTCCAAATCAGTGCTGAAGGCAAGTCAACCCAGGGAACCAGATTATCTCTGTTACAGCACCTGAGGGTGCAACTGGAGAAGCCAGCCCATGTTCGGTGGTCTGCCACACCCACAGGTGGCAGAGGGAAGGTGGACAGAGCAGGAGGTGAGTCTTGGGCTACAACCCCCTGCCATGTGCAGCATGATGGAAAAACTGAAAGGAATTTTTGTGTAGGGTTTGAGATTTCAGGTTTAAATTAAAAAAATCGTTTACTTCTAACACTTAAATCCTCTCCTCTGCTGGATGTCAGAGCAGTGATAGGCAGTCAGGAAGCAGAAGTCACAGCTCACCAGAGAATTTAAGATGAGCAAAATGGAGATCAAGCCACAGCTCTGGTTAACTCACACCCATGAATCCTGCTCTATAGGACACCATGCTCTGCTGGGCAGAGAAGGAAATGTTTCTGTTATGACGTGGTGTAGTCTGTGACTCTCTTTTCTTCATGGCAACCAAATAAATCACCACCTGCCCCTTAGTAAAACACACTGCTTCACAGGCAATCCTTCCTGAGCTCTGCCAGCACCACGCCAGGTTCTGGGGTGAGGGAGAGGGCAAAGGAAAGCAGCAGCACAGTCAAAAGGGAGAGGAGAAAGGCTGAGGACACCCAGCTCACCAAACAGCTGTCGACCTGTTCTGTTAATATTGCTTCATCTTAAAAAGGCCTTTGGATTAAAAGTGAATTCAGTGCTTTTCCATCAAAAAGATACATAGAACTGTTCCCTGACCATGATGCAGTATGGCCCACACCCATCCCCAACAGCAACAACATGGGACTGGAGGTGACTGGTGACTCTGAGACTCTGTTTCAGAAGAGAAACAATGGACAGACCATGGATGTGATGCAGACATGTTGTGAGCCATGGAAATGCAGCTCAGCCTGTGCTTCATTAGCCAGCCTGTTACCTCGGATCCTCTCTGGGACAGCAGAGTGCCACTTGGCAGCTGCTTTCATTAAGCCGAGTGAATGCACTTGTGGACACCCAAAGGGAGGATGAGTAGCACTCACTCTGTCCCACCATCACAAAGAAGTCCCACACACCCCCTTCCAGTCTTCCCCACCCCTCAACTGGGCAAAACCCAAGCTGAGTCAAGCCTGATTTGGTACTTTAAAACACAAAGAGAGGCCACAGTGGGCTAACGGCGAGGCCCGGCAAGACACCTGCGTTCCTTTCCCTATGCTTAGCTAAATATAAAATCTACATAGCTCAGAGAAGTCTGACTGCTGCAGGGGCTGGAATGAGCACAGTTAGGAAAACAGCAGGACTGAGGGTGACACTGAGCATGCTTTGCTCCCATCATGTGCTGTGACAGTGGATGGTGATCAGTGAT
The DNA here is from genome assembly GCA_013399775.1 of Semnornis frantzii. Taxonomy (NCBI): domain Eukaryota; kingdom Metazoa; phylum Chordata; class Aves; order Piciformes; family Ramphastidae; genus Semnornis; species Semnornis frantzii. The sequence continues at coordinate 36,960 of VWYK01115700.1, read as the reverse complement.
GGCACCTTCCAGCTCGCCCAAAATGCCTAAGAAAGCAGACTTCTGACAGTCCAGAAATTGAAACATGGTTCAGCACATATTTGTGACCTCTGCTTTAAATGGTTCCTGGAATTACTGATAATCAAGGTTGCTTTAGTGATTTAGCTTCTTGAATCCTATGGTCAGCACAGCTGCCTTTTCACCATTTACCAGGAGCAAACCAAGACACCCAAACAAGCTCCCTGCAGCTGCCTCCTTGACATGCAAATTAAAACCACCAGCCCATACTGCACAACCCAAAATTCCTTCTGGAAGTGCCCTGCTCACAAGGCAAAGGCAACTGCCTGAAAGCCTGGTGCAATGGTTTCCCAATTCTGAACATTTTGAGCTAAAATTCTGAGCGAGGCAGCGAGCCCAGTCAGAGCTTTCCACTCTGTTACTGGCCAGTACAAATGTTTAGGTGCTTGATTACCCAGTTCTTCTCTCTGGACAGAGAAGACTGACACCAGGGTAAGGTTTTGCCAGGGGTTTGTTCCTCACCCCCATCTAGAGCAGAGCTCAGCAGATGTGCTGAAGAGCAGGAAGGGGTTAATGAAGCTGCAGTACAAGTCAAACACTACCTCCTAAAAGACTGAAAAAATATTTTTAAACAAAATAATGTGACGTATTTACATAATTCCTTAAGTGCAAACTCTTGTCACAATTCACGTAGTTGAGCTGAGTTTAGACTCACTGTACAAGAAGGTGCTCTTTCTGTAATGAAAGAAGAACTCTACTCTGTATTCCTGATTCGGTAACGTGTCTCTTGTGCAAGGCAGTAAATTTCCTGTTTCTTCCCAATGTAATTCCTAGAGCAAACCCGACATCAAGCCATCCTCTTCCCCACTTCCCGTCCCGGTTACCGCACGACAAGGCAGGAGACACAGAGCTTAGAGGGGCCAATGCAATCGTCATGGCAGAAGGCACCGCAGCCCTTGCACATGATCATGGCTTTCAACCTGCAGTAACATTTGGAAGGGGAGTCCTCCATGCTGCTGTCTTCAGTGAAGGCTTGAACGGGGATGGATTGACTGTGGTTGCCAGAGTTCATAGCTTGGCTGGTGGGAATGGTGGTGACAGTCACAGAAAAGGACATGACATTCCCCATGCTACTGGACAACTGATTGCATTCAGACAGCCCAGTCATAAGAGACCCTTGGTTCACATCCGGGGAGGTGGAGACATTTATTGTGCCGCTGTAACTGGGCCCCATGAGCTGTGGGGCAGCATTTCCAGACAGCTTCGGAGGGTGTGAAGGAGAGAGCAGCGGAGGCTGCTGCTGCCCAGAGTCTGAGGACGGTACAGAAGGACTGAAAAGCTCCAGGCTGCTGTGCATTTTCCCCCTCATCGCGTGTGCCACCTGCTCTTGGGCGGCCTGAATAAAATCTCGTGCTAGCGCAGTCCCATCAAAGGCCTGAACGTTCTCCTTGCCGGCTGCTGCTTGCTGTGGCACGGCTGCTTCCGTCTTTACACTCTTTTTAGCAAGGATGCTGTAATCTGGGGAATTCATGCAGTGTGATACCTGTTCTTTCTCACACTGACCGGAAGCCTGCAAAGCCTGGGGCTCCTCTTTTATGCTGACATGCTCCTGTTCATCACCAGTGCTCTCATCATCTGCATCTCCTTCCTCGCTGCTGCTGCTGCCATGATCAGCTATCTCCTCACATTCCCCACATTCTTGTTTCAGAGCATCATCAGCAGGACTGTTCAGACACAAGCGGTTTTCAGGGTTCAAGAAGCCTCTCCTTAAACTCTCTGAACCACGACCATAGGTGGAAATATTGAGCAGATAATGCCCAGACATAGCAGGCTTGGATGTCCTTCTGCCCATGAAGCCCAGCATAAATCTCTGGCTGTTGGAGCTGTTTTCTAACTGGAAGCCTGAGTGAGTGAGATTCAGCTGTGAAGGTTGAAGGACTGGCAACAAATTCTGCCTCTGGACTCTCTTGATAAGAGTCTGAAGAATCTGCTCCTGGGTTGTCTTGCTGAGTGCCTCGTGGCACTGCTGCTGCTCAAGATTGGGCTCCTTTCCCGAGGGGAGTGGGAAGGTCCTTTGAACATGAGGCAGAGGCCTATTCTGGCAAAAGATCTTCCCCAGCTGCGGTGTGGGTAAGCTGGATTGTCTTTCACCACCCTCAGCTCCAGTGCTGTTCCCCGCTACACCTGTAGCACTGGATGATGCTGCTGCCCCTTTTTCTTCGTGAGGAGCTAATGGAACAGTTTTCATTGCTGCTTTGGTGAGAGGCTTCGGCAGGATTTGCTCCAGAGGGACGTTCTTGCCTTGAAGGAGTTGAGTGACCAAAGGGTTGTTAGCAGGAATACTGGAGCTTGGTTTTGGGAGGCTTGCACTTGAACTTGGATGACTTTTAAGGCTAGGCGCTGCTGATGAAGTGTGAGAGGGTGGGACGGATGTAGCAGATGGGACCACACCTCCAGCCTGGCCTTCTGAGCTCATGGATGTTAGCAAAGGCATTGGAGGGGAAGAAGATTTGCTTTTAGAAACATCTAAGCTGGTTCCTCCTAAGGCTGTAGGTGCTACCTTAGTTAGGTTTGTGCTGGGATCTGCTGTGGATACCGTGACACAAGCCGTTCCATCCCTGACAGCTGGTGCCCCACAGGCCTGGCTTGGCCCTGCCGGAGCAGAAGGTGCTTTCTCTTGTTTGTCTTTGCTGCCAGCATACTGGGAGCCTGGAGTCTGACTGTCAGTCGTACTGGGAGGGCTCTGCTTTAACCGGATGGTTTTCTCTAATGCCGCTGCCGCGGATGAGGAGGGGCTGGTGCCTGTATTGCTGGCCGGAGTTCTGGACTGCAGTGTGGGAGTCTGCTGTAGTTGTGCTCTAGGAGGATTGTGAGGGGGTGCCTGGTCTGTGGCCTGGTTCTCCATTTGGCTGTGGCTCCCTGGACAACGGGGAAGAAACCTTCTCGCACTTCCCCCGCTTCCAGTTTCTGCCAGTTCCAGTGCATTTCCTCCAGTTCCAGTTGCGTTGGTTCCAGCTGATGTTGCGTTACTCTTCTCTCCTCCACCTCCTGGTGGGGCGCCACCACCGCCCGGTCCAGGCCCTGGGACAGCCCCCCCATTGGAGGCAGCAGCGGCGGCGGCAGCAGCGGCGGCGGCGGCTGCTGCCCTCTGAGCCTTGGCTTGCTGGGCTTTTGCCTTGATGTCTGCCAGAGTTCTGGCCCCTGTTCGTCCTGGACTGGTAAGTGAGAGTGGGAAACGTACCCTGGGAGAGACCTGGCCCGCAGGAAATGGCATTGGGGAGATTCTTGAGACGGGAATCTGAAACAAGAGCAGGAGAAAAGTGCAGCTGAGATACAGGAAACGTTCAACCCTTTTTATTTAAAATCCATTTATTTAAGATCCTTAATGTCTACAGCTGGGGCCTTAAAGAAATTGTTGTAGTTTTGGAGAAATCTCTTTGGAGAAATCCCTCATCTCCCTCACCTGAGGCCAATAATAAAAGCCCTGTGTGATCTTTTGGTGTCAGGCAGGCCTGTTTTAAGTACATTTCAATTTTAGTGATTCACCTGGAAGCTCAGCCCCCACATCTGCAGGCACAAGAGAACACTGTACACCACCACTCAAAGCCTTGTATCAAGCACACTCAGAAAAAACTGTGAGGTTCTTCTGGACCTCCGCACTTACAGTACATCACTCTTTCAGCCTTCATTTGCTCAGGGTTTATACTCTTTAAAAGTCTTTTCACCATTTTGCCTTTTCTGGTGCTGCTCTTCTACTCCTGTGCATTTACACACCTGTCTCTCTACAAATAATAATCCTTCTGCTATGTATCTGGGAATAAAAGGTCAATGTGTGAGTCCCTTCTTCTACAAAATGTTCTCCACTCCCCTCATTGTTCCTGTTTACTTTCTTTCTAGGATGTATGTGATGAGTGCAGTGCACTCATGTCCACAGAATCCCAGCATGATGGGGTTTGAAGGGACCTCTGGAAATCATCTAGTCCAACCCCTGTCATAAAAGCAGGGTCACCCAGAGCAGGTTGCCCAGGTTGGTGTCCAGACAGGTTTGGAATCTTTCCAGAGAAGGAGTTTGTATTTTTACGCTTCCTAGAATATAAGAGTTTTAATAGTAGAGTAGAATTCTTAGGGCATACAGAAACACAGGGATGAAGGAGATTTCTATTTCTTGCTTCTGCCCAACAGAAGCTGAACTTTAACCAGAGAAAATTCCAGTAAAAAAAGAATAGTCTCCATTCTACAGACACCAAACTTTGCTACCATAGTCATAGATGACCCTATAAAGGTGTTCCTGTGTTCCTTCATCCATTTGACCTGGCCAGGCTGGAGAGTTGGGTGGAAGGAAACTTCATGAAGTTCAACAAAGGCAAGTGTAGGGTTCTTCATCTGGGGAGGAATAACCTCTTGCACCAGGACAGGTTAGAGGTTGACCTGTTGGAAAGCAGCTCTGTGGAGGAGGACCCGGGAGTGCTGGAGCACAAGTTCACCATCAGCCAGCAATGTGCCCTTGTGGCCAAGAAGGCCAATGGTCTCCTGGGGTGCATTGACGATAGCTTGGCCAGCAGGTCAAGGGAGATTCTCCTCCTCCTCTACTCTGCCCTAGTGAGGCATGGGTCCAGTTCTGGGCTCCGCAGTTCAGGAGAGACAGGGAACTACTAGAGAGAGTTCGGCAGAGGCTACAAAGATGCTGAAGGGACTAAATCATCTGCCTGACAAGGAGAGGCTGAGAGACCTGGGGCTGCTTAGCCCCTAGAAAAGAAGACTGAGAGAGGATCTTCTCAATAGTTAGAAATATGCGTGTCAAGAGGATGGGGCCAGACTCTTTTTAGTGGTGCCCAGCAACAGGACAAGGGGCAACAGGCACAAACTGACACCCAGGAGGTTCCATCTAAACAGGAACAGAAAATTCTTTCCTTTAACAGTGCCAGAGCCCTGGACCAGGCTGCCCGAACAGTTTCTAGATTCTCCTCTTGAGAGGTTCCAAATCCACCTGGACATTGCAATCCAGGGCAAGCTGCTGTGGCTTGCACTGCCTTAGCAGGGCAGTTGGACTGGATTATCACCAGAGCACCCTTCTGATCTCCACCATACCTGGATTCTGGATTCACTATGAACTACTGAGCACAACATAAGTGAAGAACAAGTCAGTGGTACCCGAACATGTGCCATCTTGTACCTGTTTCCTGAAAGACTTCTGAATGCCCACATTGAGTGTGCTTATTACTCACTCATGGGGTATTTCCTGTCAGGTCAATAGTAGGTGTGTGGTGTATTGTTCAGGCCAAATTTTGGAACGTTTCTTCCATGCTTTGTTTCCATCTGCCCTATCCTAGTGGCAACTATTTGCCTGCTTCCTTTCCTATGCATGCTCTCACTAAGACTCAGCAGCTAAAGGGCTTTTGAAGCCAAGATGTTCTCTACAACAGCCTTTCCCCGCCACCTAGTCTATACTGTGCTGCATTCAGCTGGTAGAAATGAGAACTGCATTAGCTCTAGATGGTCCTTTCTTAAAGACAGGTGAATAACTTAGTTTCTGGGCTTGACATAATGGAGGAAGCTGCAACGATGTTCTTTCCTGACTTCTTGTACTGCTGGGCATACCTCCACACCTGCAAAGTTCTCTGCACTCCCGGGCTACAACCTGCTTTGGTAAAGTCTCACAGTTCCTCTCCAGCTGTCCCTGGCTTCCACCATGAACTCAGTGCTCTCTGTTACGATCGGTCTTGGGCTTTTACACAACTGCCCAAGCCTCTGCCCAAGAGATCTTTTAACAGACACCTAACCCAAGTCATGGTGATTAGCAATTGGCCTTCACAGCTCCATTGCTGTAACAGGCAGGTAACAATCTGCAAACACAACCAGGACTGACAGTTTCTCTGAGAGCCACCGGCTGAACTGACCCACCTGAAGCCGCTCTGCAGCACAGCCTTTGTTTCTCCTTACCTTGAGTGGGGGTACCCGTGGCACCGGGGTCCCTGCTGCAGGAAAGGACTGTGGCTGGCTGCGAAACGCCTGGTGGTGCTGGCAGTTCTCCACCATGCGTGGCTTCTTCTCCGGAGCGGTTACAGCTTCCTCACGGCTCTCCAACTTCCTCTTATGGGCTTCAATGCTGACCTCCATCTCTTCATTTACAGGGGCCTTCTTTTCGGGTATTTCTGGAGTCTTCACTGGACTTGACATGCTTGCTACAACTTCCCCTGCTTCAGGTCTCTTTGGTTTACTTGGGGCCAGGACTGAGGTACTGACGGTCCCTTTCACGAGCACCTCCTTGGAAGCAGTGTGCTTTCTCTCTTCTTCAGGCTTCTGACCAGCAGCAGTTTCTGGTTTCTCTTGAACAGGTTCTCCTTGGACCTTCTCTTTTGTAGGGAGCGAATAGTCACTGGGTTTCACTGGGGAAACCGAGGCCTCTGCAGGTTTGGCTGGCTTTGGCTGCACATCCTCTTTCTGTTCTTCTCCCCCTCTTTTCATGGTTGGTGCTTCATGGGCTGTTTGCACTTTAGACTCTGAGGGAGACATCACCTCCTCTTTGAGTGGGGCCAGAGAGGCTGTCGTGTGTTTTGGCTGTTCAGGTGCTGGATTTTCAGCCTCTGGCTCGGCAGAGTCGCTGTTTGCCATCAGTCTCTTTGATTCTTCAAGACTTAGTCCAGAACTATCAATAAAAACAGAGTGTTTTGTCAAACATTCTTGCAAAAAATGTATTATCAGTATGAAAACAGAGAGAGGACTCTCAGCAGAGCACACCTTAAAAAAATGTGTCTCGGAACTAAATCTATGCCACTGTCTTTGAGAACCTCCTTCCATGTAAACATAAGGGAAAACTTTTTCACTCTGAGGATGACAGAGCGCTGGAACAGGTGGCCTAGAGAGGCTGTGGAATCTCTTTCTCGGGAAGTATTCAAAATCCACCTGAATGCATTTCTGTGGGATCTACTCTAGGTGATGCTGCTCTGGCAGGGGGGCTGGACTGGATGATCTTTTGAGATCCCTTTCCAATCCCCACCATGCTGTGAACAGTACCGGTACTATTGGTACTCCCATGTGAAACAGAACTTAACAGCAAAGTTTAAACCACCTAAACAAAACATGAGGACCACAGGTGAGATCTAGTTCTCTACTCGGAGAAATTTTCCAGGCTGCAAACCAGAAGAATTTGGCCAATAGCAAATATTCACTGTATTGGTCATCACAGACCTCTATCTGCAGCACAGGAACATCCCCCACACTGTGTGCCTCTGACTGGAGTACATATGGTGACATTTGGAGAAAGGGACGTTCCAATCCTTACAAAGTGAATTTCGTAGAATCACAGAATGGCTTAGGTTGGAAGGGACCTCAGAGATCATCTACTCCAACCTCCCTGCCATGGGCAGGGACACCTCTCTACTAGACTCAGCTGCTCAAGGCCTCATCCAGCCTGGACTTTAACACACCCAGGGAGAAGGCATCCACAACCTCCCCGGGCAACCTATTCCAGAGTCTTGCCACCCTTGTACTGAAGAACTTCTTAAATCCATCTCCAAAAGGATAGGAAAATCTTGAAGGAAAAAGCAGCACAGCATAAAAGCCTTGGGTGTATAAAAGACTGGGGTGTTTAGCTGAACACACCTCTGATTGAAGATGTGGAGAAATAGAGAAGATTTTACCTAGCAGATGATTTGCTGCAAGGCAGAGTAGGCTCAACCACCTTCCGTGGAGTGCCAGGATTCTGACACAAAAAGAACCATGAGAGAAGAGCATCTCAAAATACCTTAGCAAGGAGTGTGGGAAGATGTAAAGTCTGAAGGACACCCTCACCTAGGGAAAACAGTACTGTGGTGGTTAAAGAATCACAGAATCATAGAATGGCTTGGGTTAGAAGAGATCTTAAAGACCACCTAGTTCCAAACCCCTGCCATGGGTAGGGGCACCTCCTACTAGACCAGGTTGCTCAAGGCCACATCCAGCTTGGTTCTGAACACTTCCAAAGTTCACAGCTTCTCTGGGCAATCTGTTCCAGTGTCTCACCACCCTCAAGATGAAGAATGTAATCCTAATATGTAATCTGAATTTTGATTAGAAATGAATTCTAATTAACATTAGAAATTACATCAATCAATCACTTCTGACCTAGATCACTCAGTTCTGGGGCAGCTTTCTCAGGTTTCAGGGCTGAAGGAATGTAACACTTCTTTATGGACAGGAGGCACGAGGTATGTCTGGGCAGGCAACGCAAGGGTGAGAAAGGCAGGTGATGTCCTTACCTCTGACCATAATAGCTTTCAAAAAAATGTTCCTTCCACAGCTCAACCTTCTTTTCTTTTTCTATTTCTTGACGTATTCTTAGCTGCATTTCTGGGGTAAATTCACCTGCAAAATGCAACAGAGGGTATCTTTCAAAAAGCTAGGGATCAAATGAATGACAGAATCCCAGCATGGCAGGGGTTGGAAGGGCCTTCTGGGGAATCACCTGACCTAACCCCACTGCTAAAGAAGGGTCACCTAAAGCAGAATCCCCAAGATCACAGTGTCCAGGTAGGTTTGGAATCTCTCCAGAGAAGACTACTCCACAACCTCACTGGGCAGTCTCTTCCAGGGCTCCAGCACCCTCAGAGGAAAGAAGACTTTCCTCATATTCAGGCAGAAGCCCTGGGTTCCAATTTGTGCCATCTGCCCCTTGTCCTATTGCTGGGCACCACTGAAAAGAGTCTGGCACATCAATTTGCACCCCACCCTTTAGCTATTGATGAGCACTGAGAAGATTCCCTCTCAGTTTGCTCTTCTCCAGACTAAACAGACCCAGGTCTCTCATCAAGAGAGAATCTTCCCTCCCTTCAGCATCTTTGCAGCCTCTGCTGGACTCTCTCCAATAGTTTCCTGTTTCTCTTGAACTGATGTGCCCAGAACTAGATCCAGATGCAGCCTCATTTGGGCAGAGTAGAGGGGAAGAAGACTCTCCCTTGACCTGCTGGCCACACTCTTCTTAATACACCCCAAGAGACCACTGGCTTTCCTGGTCACAAGAGCACACTTGTGCACTTATATTCTCTACTCGGCTGTCTCTAGCTACCAGATGTGCCTATCACATCTCTATTGTCAGTTCAGTGAGATTTTAAACTCGTTTCTCCTCCTTTTCTCATCTCTTCCAGGGACTTGCTCATTTTTTCATGTTAGATTCAGATGACAACTCCTTACTCCAGCCCTCTCCACAGCCTCAAGATGACACAGCTCTAGGCTTGGCATGTGCTCACGTAGGCTGCACTGACAACAGCGAACTTCAGTCACTTCAGTACTTCTTCATTAAATATCACATTTTAGACATTCCCCAAAGCATTCACTTGTTGAAAGGCTTCTAACATTTAGCTTCATTTTCTTAGGAGGTTTTACCTTCTGACAACCTCTCCTTCCAACCCTGGGCAGCTGAGGTAAAGAACTCGTTGTTGAGTGCAGAGCCACTTAGCTTCATCAAACCATCTGCCCCAACCTGCAACATAGGACAAAGGAAACAGCATTAGCCAGCTGGAAAGGCAAGTGCCACAAGCTGTCACCTCAGATCTGAAAACAGAGCAAGAGTCCAAATACTGACACAAATCTCTTTGGAATTTCTTTAACTGACACAGACCTAAATAATCACCCTTCTTAAGGCTGTGCTCAGCCAAGCCTCGGAGCATGGATAAGTGCTCCTCATCCTTGCTTCACCCCAACTGTCTGTCGTCCTGCAGCTGCACAAACGTGCATGAGCAGCAGCTGGTAAAGGTGGTGAGGAGTATCACAAGGAAACAGAAACAGCCCTGTCCCTGCAAAGCTTCTTTAGATGCTGTTTCCCCTCCAGAATTAACATTGCCTGAACTACCACACAAAGCAACAGCTCTGCTGTCTTCTGGGGAACATGAAGTGCATGAAGGAAAAGCAAGGACATAAAAGGTATACAGAAGTAGATTTCACAGAACCCCAGCACAGTGGGAGTTGGAAGGGACCTCTGGGGATCATCTAGTCCAGCCTCCCTGGTAAAGCAGAGTCAGCCACAGCAAGTAGCCCAGAACTTTATCCAGGTGGGTCTGGAATCTCTCCAGAGGAGTCATCTACACCACCTCTCTGAGCAGCCTTCCCCAGGACTCTGTCACTCTCACAGGAAATAAGTTTTTTGTCATGTTCAGATGGAACCTCCTGGGTTCCAGTTTATGCCTGTTGCCCCTTGTGCTGTCCACTGGGCACTACTGAAACAAGTCTGGCCCCATCCTTTTCATCCCCTGCCCTTTAGCCAATTAACAGCATTAAGAAGGTCTCTTCTAGGTCTGGCTCTTCAGCAAGCTAAACAGCCCCAAGACTCTAAGCCTTTCCTCATCAGAGAAATGCTTCAGCCCCCGCAAATTCTTTGTAGCTTCTGCTGGAATCTTTCACCAGTTGTTCCTTTTCTCTTGAACTGGAGAGTCCAGAACTTGACCCAGGACTCCAGATGTGGCCTCCCTGGGGCAGAGTATGAGGCAAGGAGAACCTCCCAGAACCCGCTGTTCCCACTCTTCTGAATGCAGTCCTGACCACTGGCTTCCTTGGCCACAAGGGCACGTTGCTGCCTGATGGGTAACTTGGGTCCACCAGCACTCCCAGGTCCTTCTCTGCAGAGCTGCCTTCCAGCAGGCAACGTAGATGTATATATTTGCAATGTGTGCAGTCATAGCCATGGATTCTTCAAGAAAAACAGGGACCAATGTGGCTCAAAACCCACTGTCTTTGAAGTATAGATAATCAAAAAGGGCAGTCATGCTACAGAGAAGGACACGAAGGAGAAAGCCTGAAGGTAAGACCAGAACAGAGCACGGTGGGAAATTATAACCAGGCAAACAGAAGAGATGTGAGGTTTGCTTTTGCTCCTTATCCCACAGCAGTAAATTTCTCTACCAGAAACACAAAAAACACACGTCCATTTGGAAGAGACCTCCAAGAGCATCCAGTCCAACCCTCAACCCAACACTGAAGGGTCAGCACTAAACATGTGCCTACGTGCCAGGTCCACATACTGCAGGGATGCCCTGGGCAGACCATCCCAGTGTTTGAGAATCTTTCAGTGAGGAAGTATTTCCTAGCATCCAGCCTAAACTTCTCCTGGTGCTGCTTGAAACCATTTAATCTGGTCCTGTTGCTTGCTACCAAGGAGAAGAGGCTGGCTCCCTTCTCACTCCAACCTCCAGGTAGTTGTAGAGAGCAATGAGGTCTCCCCTCAGCTTCCTCTTCTCCAGACTGAACAAGCCCAGCTCCCTCAGACACTCCACAAAAGCTCACAGGGGAAAATCCACTGTGTTTCCAGTTCCTGCATAAATGATGAGTCAGAACAAACAAGCAAAACTCAACTGTCCAAACGCAGGCTGTATCTGCTTACACTGAAAGATTGTGCAGCAAACCTTCAGTGGTGCAGGGCTGGGTAGAACGCACTGCTTTTCCTGAGGCAGCATCTGCAGTGGAGGTGTTTCAGTTAGGAGCAGCCGTCACAGGGATTACAAAAGCAGAGATGTTATTTCCCAGCCCAGATCTCCCTCGAGCAACTACAGGGAGCAGAATTCACATTAACACTCTCTACCACACATACAATGTTGACTGTTCCTTGTGCTGTAGGACAACTGCTGCAGAGCTGACCAGGTCACACCTCCAAGTGCCCAAAAGCATCAGCTGTAACAGCTTAGAGTGAGTCATGGTCAAGCAAAACACAGGAGATGTGACCTTTCACAACTGGCATGTCCAACACCTTCACCTCTTCTGTGTGCTACAGCAGAGCCTGGCATTTTCTAGTGCCTGACATTTTCTAGAAGCCAGGCACTATTTGTTAGTTAGTCAAATTCTAACTCAATTTAAGGACAATTAAACTTGAAAGTCAGGCCAGAAATGTCTTACCATCTGCTGTGTGGTTCTTGCCAGTAAACTCCAGCTGCAAACTCAACCACATCATATTTTGACACATACCTAATTATGACAAAGGCCACAGGACTTATAATACAATTTCTTTCAAATATTTATTGGATCAGCCTTGGACTAACAAGTCCCCAATGAACACTGAGGGAAGATGAGAATTTATGAGACATGAAATGTCAGAACTCCTCCCAGCTCCAGAAGAACATTGTCTGGTCAACACAGCATCGTCTTGCACAGAGCAGAGTGGAGCTGCCACAGCCATAAGCATTACCAGCATGCTGTGGGAACCAAGAGAGCAGCACAGCTCTGGAGATGTGCAGAACCAGTGGCATGAGGTGCGAGGCCAACGGGATGAGGTTTAACAAGGCCAAGTGCAGAGTCCTACACTTAGGCCACGATAACCCCATGCAGTGCTACAGACTGGGGGATGAGTGGCTGGACAGCAGCGTGGCAGAGCGGCGCCTGGCAGTGCTGGGTGACAGCTGGCTGAACATGAGCCAGCAGTGTGCCCAGCTGGCACAGAAGGCCAATGGCATCTTGGCCTGTACCAGGAATATTGTGGCCCCGAGGACTAGGGATGTAATTCTGCCCCTGTAGTCAGCACTGGTGAGGCCTCACCTTGAACACTGTGTGCAGTTCTGGGCCCCTCACTGCAAGAAGGATACTGAGGTGCTGGAGCAAGTCCAGAGGAGAGCAATGAGACAGGGGAAGAGACTGGAGGGAAAGGCTGATGAGAGGAGTCTGAGGGAGCTGGGGTTGTTTAGCCTGGAGGAGTCTCAGGGGGAACCTTATCACACTCTACCTAAAGGGAAGCTGTAGTCAGGTGGGGGTCAGGCTCTTCTCCCGTACAACTTCAGAATTAATCACAGAATTAACCAGGTTGGAAAAGACCTCTAGAATCATCAAGTCCAACCTATCACCTAACCCTTCTAGTTAACTAAACGATGGCACTAAGTGCTTCATGCAGGCTCCTTTTAAACACCTCCGAGGATAGTGACTCCACCACCTCCCCGGGCAGCCCATTCCAATGCCAATCACTCTTTCCGTGAAGAATTTCTTCCTAATGTCCAGCCTAAACCCGCCCTGGCACAATTTGAGGTTGTGTCCTCTTGTTCTGTCACTGGGTGCCTGGGAGAAGAGACCAACCCCTACCTGGCTACAAGCTCCTCCTTTGTAACAAGACAAGAGGGCATGGCCTGAAGCTGTGCTAGGGGAGGTTTAGGTTGGATGTTAGCAAGCACTTCCTCAAGGCAACGGTAATTAGACACTGGGATGGACTGGCCAGGGAGGTGGTGTAATCGCCATCCCTGGAGGGGTTTAAGGCAAGACTGGATGTGGCACTTAGTGACATGGTCTGGTCAATGTGGTGGTGTTAGGTCATAGGCTGGACTTGATCTCAGAGATCTATTCTAGCCTCAGTAATTCTGTGATTCTGTGATTCTGAGTAAGATGCCTGTCTGTGTCTAAGCCTAAGCTGCTGTCCCTTCTTAGTTTAGGGTGATTGAGCCAGCTGTGTAGAGAGAGGGGCACTCAATTCATCTCATCCTGAAGCAAACACCTGTGTTTGGTCACAGGCTCTGCATGGTTCCAACTGAAGAAGTTGGATAGCTGGGAAGAGAGGAACGTCATGAAGTTCAACAAGGGCAAGTGTAGGGTCCTGCACCCAGAGAGGAATAACCCCCTGCACAAGGACAGGTTAGGGGCTGACCTGCTGGAAAGCTGCTTTGTGGAGCAGGACCTCTGAGTGCTGGAGAACAAGTTCACCATCAGCCAGCACTGTACCCTCACCATCAAGGCCAAGGTCTCCTGGGGTGCATTCAGAAGAGTGTGGCCAACACGTCATGGAAGGTTTTCTTCCCCCTCCACTCCATGCTAGTGAAGTTGTAACTGGAGTCCTGTGTCCAGTTCTGGGCTCCCTGGTTCCAGGGAGACAGGAGACTACTTGAGAGAGTCCAGTAGAGAGTTCAAAGATACTGAGGGGACTGGAGCATCTCTGTGATGAGGGAAGGCTGAAAGACCTGGGGCTGGTTTAATCTGAAGAAGAGCAGAATGAAAGGGGATCTTCTTAATGCTAATCAGTATCTAAAGGGCAAGGACCAAGAGAATGTTGCCAGACTGTTTTCAGTGGTGCCCAGCAACAGGACAAGGATCGACTGGCACAGAAGGTTCCATCTGAAGAGGAGAATAAAACTCTTTCCTGTGAGGGTGCCAAAGCACTGGACCAGGCTGCCCAGCAAGGTTGTGGAGTCTCCTTCTCTGCAGAGATTCCAAACCCATCTGGACATTACAATCCCTGGAGAGGTTTAAAAGTTGTGTAGATGTGATGCTGAGGTACATGGATTAGCAGTTACCAGGCAGTTCTGGGTTAACAGTTGGACTTGATGATCTGAAAGGTCTCTTCCAACCAAAATGATGCTATGGATTCTTTTCTTTTTTTTTTTTTTTTCCTGGTAGTAACAAACACCCAAACAAATCACTGAAGAATTTTCCAGGTTGTTTTTCCACACCATACAGAGAAGAGGAAGTCCATCCCACTGGACATCAGCACAGGAACATCTAGCCTGAATTCCTTCTGGAGAAGCTTCCTGCTGACACCTAAGAGCCTGGCTTCTGTGCCCAGGACATACCTGCCTGTCCACCTCGGGCAGCAGCAGCAGCAGGCGCTGCTGGCACTCGGCAGGCAGGGCGGAGAAGTTGTGCTTGTTGATCAGCGCCCGCAGGTTCGTGTTCACGAGGATGGAGTCGGGAGTCTCCACGTCGATTTCGGCACACTTGGCTCTCTTCAGCTGCCCTGCAATGAACCGCAAGGGTGTGAGTGACAGCTCAGCTACCAGAGGATTAAAGGCTCCTTTAGAGAGGATCAAAACGTTGTCACCTTAACGATCCTCTTTATATTGTGCCTTTGCACAGTTAAAAGCAAACTGTGGGAGGTTCTTCCTAGCACAGACCATTCCCATACCTGAGACACTGCAGCTTGCAGTTCACCCAGTTTCAGCAGGAATTCTGGCTAGCTGGGGACTGCTCAGGAGTCTTATCTACAAGAGTTTCTAGAACTGCTTTTAGAATCATAGAATGATTTGGGTGGGAAGGGATCTCCAAAAGTCATCTAGTCCAACTCCCTCTGCAACAAGCAGGGACATGCTCAAATAGATCAGGTTGCCCAGAGCTGTGTCAAGCCTTACATTGAATATCTCCAGGGATGGGGCCCAACTACCTCCCTGGCAGCCTGTTCCAGTGTTCCACCACCCTCATTGCCATCAACTTACTCCTAATGTCCAAACTAAACCTACTCTTCTCTAATTTGAAACCACTGCCTCTCATCCTACCACTGCAGGCCTTTGTAAACAGTCTCTCTCCATCCTTCTTCTAGGCCCCCTTCAAGTACTGGAAGGTCCTTATTAGGTCTCCCCAGACATCTATGTTAAGCCCCTAAGGTCAGTTTGCTCCTCAGGATCTCTTCTTGTATTTTCCTGTTTCATTCTCCACAAAAGCATTTTAGCAAAACCCATCAGCTCATTGTCCTTGTGTAGAAACCACAACAGTGGACAAAACACTAACTCTTTTTCTTCCCTTTTCTATGTTTTAAAGTCAGCAAGTCCAGCATTAACCCTTATGCTGCCACCAGCTTTATCTCTGTGCTGCAAATTCAGAAGAGAATAACCAAGAAAGCCTTTGCACTGCAGCCTCTGTTTCCTTTGGACACATCCACTGCCTACTACTGGCAAAACACCCTGTGCTTGGAAGCTTAGATTAGAAGAGCATTACTAGTAAAATGGGTACTATGAAGACAGGTCATGCTCCTCCTGACTTCAGGGGTAACTGCAGTCATTTTTACAGTACCAGTATCTAACAAATGCCATGGAGGTTTGTTTTATTAGATTAAGTTTGCTCAATTAGAAATAGCTCAGAAAACAGCACTGCAGGTTTATAATCTATCCAAGTTGCAGAATTTCCTTATTACAGAGGACAAATGGAATGTGCCCTGAAAAGTGTCTTTCAGCAGCGACATAGGAAATCTAGCATGATTAGTATACACAGAGACCTCAGCATGTCCTTTAGTTCACTGAAGTCAGTTTCTTTATTAATAGATGTAAAAGAAACCACAGAAGGTCAGCAGAGCTGAAAAAGGCCTCAGCTCAGTGAATGGGAAGGAAGCCAAATAGCAGTGGGGTCTGAAGTATAAAGACTTGGGAAGGAATTTTCTTTTTTTAACGTTATCAAAGTGTCTCAAGTACATAGAGCCTGCTAAATAATGCAGGTACTTTTTTGCTTCTCAAATGGCAAGCTGCAAATGCACAGGTAGCATAATGAGAAGAAATGAGAAAAGGTTTCTTTGCCTAAGTAAGGCTTGAATTATTTATCCTAATTCACACAGCACTCTAGCAGTGCCTTCTAGAGTGGTCCAGAAGTCACGTCAGCAATGGAATTAACTACACATTTTAGTGCATTTTGCTCTTTAGGTTTTTGTTCTGTCATCAGAGCAACCAAATCCTTCTAAGCAGAAAAAGAAGTATCTTACTTGCATGGAGCCTGTCAGATCTCTGGAACGGTTTCTTCCCCAGCCCTGGCAAGGAGTTATCAAGCTTGACAGAGAGAGAGGAACTGGAGGTGGAGTTCTGAGGGCTTCCTGACTGTCCATCCGACTGCTTTCCTTCCCAAGCTGCACAGGAAAATGGAAACATTTCAAAACAGGGAAGTACAAAGAAATATCCCAGCAGAACTGTTTGGATCGAAACACACACACCCCGGTCCCAGCAGCTCTGAGACAAGCACTTCCAGGATACTTATGTTCCTTTGTTCTTGTAGCATGTGCTTCCCAGTGCCTGAAATAGAGGACTCCTTTGTGGCTATCAGACTAAATCAACAGATGGACAGACACTACATTTATGGTTCTAGTCTGTTTCCCAGTTAGTCCTATTTTACTTTGAATCTATACCCAATCCGGTAATGACCTTGTTAAAGCCACCTTTCAGAAGCAGCTTTTGATTCTGCTTGAGTTCACTGCTATGAAAAATCTCCTCACCCTCCATGTGTACTTTCTAAATGTTAATCTGCTGCTGTAGCTTTTGTTCTTTTAGGCCACTCTCAGTAATTCCTCTTCTTCTTTCACATAACCTAAGAGATACTTAAACGTCCTTCTCTAAAGGCATTACCTAGGCTAACTAGACAGATTTCATTACTCTGTTTTCTCCTTATGTATCATTGTCACCCGTGTTCTATTTTGCACATCAGTATTTTTCCTGCCCAGTGGAAAAGAGCTTCTCCCCTTGGTTCTCACTGCCTTTCCTTCCCTCCTCCTTAGTGAGATGAATTAAGGTCTTCCCTCTGCTCTAGGTTTATGTTATAGCAAGTACTCAAGTATGGAAAGGTAATGAAGTCCAACACCATGAAAGAGAAACTCCACAATTCATGTGATGAACTCACAACCTAAACAAATTCTGGCTCTAATGACTGCAGTAATCAATTCCTTCACCCACTCTGTGCCACCCCTGATGCCCACCTGCCTCTTACTCTCATCTCTGCCTGCTTCTTTTCTTCTTCCTTCTTTTCCTTACACCAGCTGTTCCAGTTTTGACTAAATCCAGAGGGTAGTGGTCAATGGTCCAATGTCCAGATGGAGACTGGTTACAAGTGATGTCCCTTAGGGGTTCATACTGTGACCAGTGTTGTTTAATATATGCATCAATGACATGGACAGTGGTACTGAGTGACACCCTCAGCAAGTCTGTAATGACACCAAGCTGAGCAGTGCATCTGACACACGTGAGGGATGGGATCCATCCAGAGTGGACTGGACAAGTGGAGAACCTCCTGAGGTTCAACAAGGCCAAGTGCAAGGTTCTGCACCTGGGTTGAGACAAGCCCCAGTATCAATCCAGGCTGGGGGATGAAGGGATGGAGAATAGCCCTGTGGGGAAGGACTTGGGAATGTTGGTGGATGAAAAGCTGAACAGGACCTGGCAATGTGCATTCACAGCCCAGAAGCTGTGAGTCCCATGTAAACATGAGGAAAAGTTTTTTTCACTGTGAGGGTGACTGAACACTGGAACAGGCTGCCCAAGTGGGCTGTGGAGTCTCTCTCTCTCTCTCTGGAGATATTCAAAGCCCACCTGGATGTGCTTCTCTGTGATCTGGTTTAGATGATCCTGCTCTGGCAGAGGGATGAGCTTTCGAGGTCCCTTGCAACCCTTAACATTCTGTGATTCTGTGAAGCTGACCATATCCTGGGCTGAATCCAAAAGCAGAGTGACCAGCAGGCTTTAAGCCCCTCACAACAAAATTTGGGCTATTTCCTCATCTCATGTTTATTTTCTCTAGTGTGGAATTCTGTGGTTTAGTCTCTGTGTGTTTATTCTCCCCTTCCAAATAGCCTTAAACAAGCCCAAACCAAAACTAGATCAATCTGTCCTGTCTTGCTGGTTATATACAGCTGGAATGGTTCTTGTGACATCTGTTCAGGCAAATACAAGGTTGTAGCTATGTGCTCTAAAGCCAAGTGAAGGAACAGCCATATTTATCAGCTCTACATCATGCATCATTTAAGAGCAGAGCATTTAACAACTGATGGGGTTGCTTGTTGCTCCCAGGCACCTTAGGAGCTCAGACCCTTTCAAAAAGGTTAAGGGGAAGGAGGTTAACATCATCTTGCTTGGCTGAAATTCAGTCCTAAGCTGTGCTTGTGCCTCTTAACACCTGGTCTGAGAAGGAAGCCAAAATGAATCCATTAGGAAATGACACACTTCCTCTGGCACTATTAAGAAAATGCAGTGTCAGGTGCGTCAAGTCTTTAGCGCGAAATGAGAGTTTAAAAGCCTTTGGCAATTTCTCTGCTAACCAGGATTACACCAGATACTGCTCCTGGAGGACCTCCATCTGCTGAGCCCCAGGAGGAACTGCACCTTCACTTAGGAAAGCAGGAACAGGGCAGAGCAAAGCGGGACTGAAATAGGTGGGACGATTTGTTAGCTACCAATACATGAGTGAACCACGTGGAGCTGTGACCCTGAGGTTTAGTGGTGGCCTGGCAGTGCTGGGTCAACAATTGGACTTGATGATCTTAAAGGTATCTTTCAAACAAAATGACTCCATGGTTCTGTAATTCTAATGACATAAAAGGTAGCAGGGAGAAGAAACCAAATAACCTGCACTCTGTGCCCATAGTGGATAGGACAGAAAATCTTGTGTTTAAACCCAAGAAGGAGGAAAATACTCCAATTAGAGGCTAAGGAAAGCGTTTTGAAGACAAAGTTAACAATGCAGGAAGGACAAGACTTGCTGAGAGTTTTTGGTCTGGGCATCAATGGCATCTCTCAGAACAGACTAAAGGAAACACCTGCCAGGAATGAATGAATGCATCACAGATCCTGCTCTGAGGAAAGGATGTAGACTAGATGAGCTCTCAAGGGTACTCCTAGGCCTAGTGTCTGATAGTTCTATAAATTTATTAACCTGGTCAATTTCAGCTAAATGGTCATATAATCTCACTAAAAGCAGCCATGTGGAGAAGAACCTGGGGTGCTACTGGTTGAAAAGCTAGACAGGAGCTGCCAATGTGCACTCACAGCCAACTGCATCCCAGGCTGCATCCAAAGCAGCATGGCCACCAAGCTGAGGGAAAGGATTCTGCCTCTCTGCTTCTCTCTGGTCAGACCCCACCTGCAGTGCTGTGTCCAGCTCTGGGGTCCTCAGCACAGGAGAGACATGGACCTGTTGGAGTGTGTCCAGTAGAGGCCACAATGATGATCCAAGAGCTGGAATCTCTCTGCTGTGAGGACATGCAAAGAGTTGGAGTTGTTCGGCCTGGAGGAGAAGGCTCTGAGAAGACCTTGAAGCTTTTCAGCATTTAAAGGGGAGAAGAAGAAAGCTGGGGACAGACTCTTTAGGCAGTCCTGTTGTGACAGGATGAGGGGTGATGGTTTTAAACTAAAAGAGGGGAGATTCAGTCTAGACAGAAGGAAGAAATGTTTCATGCTGAGGGTGGTGAGACACTGGCCCAGGTTGTCCATATAGATGGTAGATGCCCCATCCCTGGAATCATTCTAAGTGATATTGGACAGGGTCTGAGTGACCTGCTGTAATTGCAGATACCTCTGCTTGCTGCAGGGTGCTTGGACTGGATGGCGTTCAAAAGTCTCTTCCAAGCCAAACCATTCTGTGATTCTGTGGTTCTAATAAAACCAAAGCCAGGAAAACAGAAGCTGGACAATTTCAAAACCAAAAAGAACGCCACACAAAACAAAGGAGTTTCTCCTCTCATCCCCTAAGAAGAGAAAAGGCAAGTCAGAGAGACAGGACAGTAAGAGGACACGTTGGAGCGTCGCTGCCACATACGGGATTTTGCAGGCGTGGGGTTGCTGGCTGCCTTGACGGCCTTCAGAAGGACGTGCTGGTTAGTGGAGACTGGCATGCCTGCTCTGCATTGCTGCTGCTGCTGCTGCTGCTTTTGCTGCTGCTGCTTCAAGGCCTGAGGAAGAGGACAGAAGAACATGACCAAAGAAATTCCAAATAGACTAGCACACAGTACAAACTGCTTGTTTTACAGCGACCCACAGCAGGGTTCTGATTCCATCAGAAGCTCAAACTGGCTTCTGAAAAAGGTTCAGTTCACGTGGGACAACATCCACTCAAACACGCCACTGCAAGCTGACAGATTTTCTGTCCTGCACCTAAAACAAAAACCTCATGGTTGCAGAACATCTTAATCTGTGTTGTTTCATGAAAAAGGCTCTCTAGAGAGTGCAGGAAGAAAGGATTCCAAATCTGGAGTCGGTTCAAGAAGTAATTACATGATTAACTTCAAAGCCAAAGTACCACAATGTAATTAATTTCTGTCTCCTGGAGAGCCAACTTCCTAAAAATCTTCAACAGAGAGGTTAGTCATTTAGGAAAGACTTCTTTGAGCAGGGCAGTAACAAAGATTAAAATGCTAAGGGGGAGAAAATAGAATCCTTTGTTTCAGAAGAGGCCAACAAGGTGACCAGAATAGAGCCTAAATGACTATGATGAGGAAGTAAGGAGACATTTGGTTAAGCTGCAAGATTTACTGAAACCATAGTGTCTACCTTCAGAAAATTAAACCCAAACCCAAATCAACTGAACAGCAGAGTGAACACTGACAGATCAAATATGCTGTGGAGTTGTGAAATAGGGAGTCATGGAACATGTTGTGTTGCATATATACAAATCAGTGGGACTGTAACATACAGATCATCATCTTAATGAACAGTAATAATAACAACAATCCCATGAATGCTCCAGGCTTGAGGCAGGGCAGCTGGAAACTGCCTTGTGGAAAAGAACCTGGAGGTGCTGGCAGACAGCCTGGTGAAGATGAACCAGTGTGTGCCCAGGTGGCCAAGAATGCCAACTGCATCCTGTCTTGGATCAGCAATAGCAGGACCAGGGCAGGGATTGCTCCCCTGTACTGCACACTGTGACAAGACCATATCTGGAATCCTGTGTTCACTTTTGGGCTCCTCACTCCAAGAAGGCAACAAAGCTGGCAAAGGGTCTAGAGCACAGATCGCAACCCCTAACAACCTGTGATCCTGTGAGGAGCGGCTGAGGGAACTGGGATTGCCCAGTCTGAAGAAAAGGAGGCTCAGCAGTGACCTCCTGGCTCTCTACAACTCCCTGAAAGCAGACTGGAGTGAGGTGGGGGTCAGTCTCTTCTCCCATGCAACAGAACAAGAGGAAACAGCTTCACGTTATGCCAGAGGAGGTTTAGGTTGGACACAGGGAACAGTTTCTTCCCCAAAAAGGGTTGTCAAGCCCTGAAATAGGCTGTCTGGGGAAATGGTGGAATCCCCATCCCCGCAGGGAGCAAAAAGCTGAGCGGGACAGTTTAGTGGTGACCTGGCAATGCTTGGTTAACAGCCAGATGTGATGATCTTGGAGGTCCTTTCCAACCTTAATGATTCTGCTATTCTGTGAATAGTAATACAAAAATAGGAGAATAAAAATATGCAGGAACCTGCAGAAAATCTGCCACACGAGGAGAACAGGAGACCGATCAGCTTAGGGTTTGCAAAGACACAAAAGGATGAAGTTAATGAATGGACACTTTGGAGTCATATTTTCCAATATTAAATAGTTCCTATTTATCCACTTCTATCACAGGTTAAAGAAAGGATTCAGCCAGGGTGAAACACAGTATAATTGACAATCAGTACGAGGAGGTATCCTCTGAAATGCACAATTAACCTTCCCTTACTGAGGTCAAAAGCTACTTAAGAGAGAGAGATCAAACGAGAGACTTGGCACTCACATGTGTATCAAAAATCCATAAACGGGTTCAGAAGGCTTCTACAAATTCTTTGGTTTGAAGATGAGCTACAGGCAACAGTGAACATCAAGAACAGATGAGACTATGAAGACCACTGTGCGTTCAGGGGGTTGGACTAGAGGACTTTTGGACATCACTTCCAACCCAAACCATTCTATGACTCTATGGAATATTCAAAGTTTTGTGCACTCTGCCCATCACCTGTTCTGTGTGCTCTGTAACTGCTGCGTTTTTATTGGTTTAGGTAAAATAAATCTGCTCCTATTCCATCACCACAGCTCTTGGTCATGCAGTACCCAAGGTGTTCATGCCAACGGTGTCTGAGGGATGGGTGGGAAGAGGAGGAAACAATAATTTGTTAGATATCTCTTCTTCAAGTCTGTGTCAGCTTCACACGTCTGTAATAAATGTTAGGGGCTCTCTTTAATAAATCCTCATCATCCCACTTCCTTCACCCCAGCCTGCTGCTATCTTCTCAAAAACTTCCTTGTAAATACT
The DNA here is from genome assembly GCA_013399775.1 of Semnornis frantzii. NCBI lineage: Eukaryota > Metazoa > Chordata > Aves > Piciformes > Ramphastidae > Semnornis > Semnornis frantzii. Next base: position 14,303 of record VWYK01115700.1, on the reverse strand, counting down.
GAGTGGGGGTATGAGGCTCAGCTCTCCTGTGACACCCCCATGCTACACCCAGCTGCCCTCAGCTCCAGCCATGCATGGCCCCACCCCACCTCTGTCTGCAGTCAGGCAATCAGCAAAGCAGCAACTGGGCAGCAGCTTCTAGGTGCCACAGCTTCAGAAGCCTCTGGAAGCAACAGAGGGCCTCTCCTGCAGGTCTCTCTCTCCAGAGGATCTCTCTCAGGGTTCCAACAGAGTCTCCTCTCCAGAGACCCCAAAGCAAGGTAGAATGCACCAGCACCAGCCTGCCAACTTTCCCCTCACCCTGACCTGCCCAAATCCTCCCTCCCTGCCAGTGTGCAGGAGTTCATTATATTTTCATTTTGTTTGCCTTTAAGTTGTCCTTTGTTCTCCCCTCAGTGGAGAGCAGATGTTCTTCAGCAGACAGGTGCATTTGCACAGAGGGCAACCCTGAGGTGAATCCCACTGTTGAGGTCAGAAACCATCACTTTACACTACAGAGCACAACTGCAAAGGGTGCCAACGAGCACCCTTAGCTCCCTCTTTAGCTGTAATTTAAACAAAGAACTGCTGGGCCTGTAGCACCCACAATCAGCTGATCAAGAGATATGTCCAGCTGCCCCTAGCCCCTCTAATCTCTGAGGGCCATCCAGAACAGGGAATTCCATCTCCTTACAAGTTTATCCTTCTCTAAATGCAACAGGCTTCTACCTCCTCTGAGCAAGCAGGGCCAGTGTCTCACCACCCTTGGCATGAAATATTTCTTGTCTAAATCTCTCCTCTTTTAAAGCCTTGTCCTGTCCCAACAGGCCCTGCTAAACAGTCTGTCCCCAGCTTTCTGATAGGCCTCTTTAAGTACCAAAGACAAGATCTCCCCAAAGCCTTCTCTTCTCCAGGATAAATAATCCCAGCTCTCTCAGCCTGTCCTCAGCAGAGTGGTTCCAGCCCTCAGATCATACTTGTGGCCTCCTCTGGACTCATTCCAACAGGTCCATGTCTCTCCTGTGCTGAAGATCCTGATGCTCCACTCCGGGCCACAAGAGCTGAGTACAGGGAGATGAGCTGTTGTGGAGTGGTGGAGTTCCCATCCTTGGAGGGACTGAAAAGATGTGGAGATGTGGTTCTAAGGGACACAGTTTAGTGGTGACCTGGCAGTGTTGGGTTACTGGTTGGTCCTAAAGGTCTCCTCCAACCAAAACAACTCAACAGCTACCATCAGGAATAGCTTTTTGCCCTGCAGGCAACTGCAGAAATGTTAAGTACAAACAGCTCTGCAAGGCCTCCATGTAGTTCCCCATTTCTCTTCTAGGGTTTCTGATTATTATTTTTTTTTCCCCAAACCAATGAGATTAACACTGCAACTGAAAACACTTTTAATTTTGGAATTCACTGGCTCTGACACATTCCATTACACTCAGTAACAGTGCTGGAACAAGCCTGATTGGGAAGCAGACAACTCAGAATAAGCAAGCTGCAGAGTGGAGAGTAAAAACAGAGTCAGAGGGGAAATAATATAATGGTGGGGGAAAGCTGGTAGGAGCAGGAGCATGGGGAATTCAGAGATGAAAACAAATAAATTATTAGGCATGTAAGAGCAGAGGCTGGGAAGAGAAGAAAACTAGATGGTGAACAGGTTTGGAAAGAGTGCTGGTTTGGAAACGAAGCATCACTTTGTCCAGAAGTCCCTTCCAACCTGTGATTCCATGAAACAAGAACCTACAGACCAGAGAAAATGGAGAGGAACTACTGATCATGATAGAGGTAAGAGGACTGTTCATAACAGACCCTGAGTCTCTGCTTGATCACTCTGTTCCAAGAGAAAAGGCTTTGCAGATGTTGGAAAGAAATCTGCAGTCAGGCTTAAAGTGGTAAGGAAGGGAAAGCAAAGAATACAATTCACATCCTACTGAATGAGAAACCATTTTCTGAGGATTCAAACAAAGTGGAAGCTTGAATCTGAATTTCAGATGAAAATCTCCTTAAAGTGATAACATAATCCTGCAGCTTTATTGCAGCTATCAGCACCAAGGACCACCACAGTAACAATGATGCTTCTGTCAAGGGGAACTATCAAGTGAGAAGAGAGAGAAGATTCCCTAAAACTGGCATCTCTTTTTGACATCAACCCTCTCTTGCTGGAAACAGCGGAAACAGTTCATCCCATTGCTTTATCTTTCCCTGTAACACTGTCCTCAATAATCTGCCCTAATCAGATCCTTCTCTCCCACTGCAGATCCTCTTCCCAATGCCACAGACACCTCTGTTAGCTGGCTGCCATCCCCAGTGTTGCTTCTTAGCTGGAGAATACCATGAACAGCCTGGGCTGGAAAAGGTAAATCCTGTCTGTGACGAGCCTCTGTAAATCCTGGACTAGCACCTCCTTTGCAACTTGATTCCTAACTCCTTACAGGTTTTCACTTAGCCAAGGAGTAAATCTGACCCTTATAAAGCATTTCCTGTCAAATGATCATGGAAAAGTGAACAATGCAGGTGGGGAAACATCTGCAAACAGGAGGCTCAGGGCTAATTCATCACACAGTTTTCATCAGGAGAAGCAAGTAATTTGAAGTACAAACACCCATTTCATTCTGCCTAGATAACATTAACTCTGTTTATACAGAAGTCATTATCCATGCATGGCAAACCATCAGTCCTCCTCTTTCTCCCCTAATACCCAGCAGAGGAGCAACACAAAGTCATTGTGCTCTCCTTCCCCTTCTTCTCTCCACATATACAAAACCAGAATGCCTTGGAAGGGAAAACATGCTGCTAACTCAAGGAAGAAGTCAATGGATTTAATTATTTTCCCCAAAAGACTTTCAATTTACTTAGACTAAAGAAAGCTAAGCACACTGAAAGGGTTGGGTGAAAACAAATACCGTCTTACATTTGTTCTTTAAAATAATAATGAAAGAGTTTCCAGGAGAAAAGCAAAGAACTAAATACCACAACATTTTGAATCACCTTTAAGAGACAGGGATATTTTAGCAAGACAGAGCTATTTACTCTGAGACAGCCAGGCAGCCCTGAGTTACCTCACCACAGAATGCAGTTTTTCTGAGAAAGGTATCTACCAGAGAAAGAAAAATCACTGCAACGATCCCTGAGCCAGGTTCTGGACTAGGCTCCTTACCTGTTTGAGTGCCTTTTTGCTGTGCTTCTGTGACGAGGAGATGACTTTGCCTGTCTGGATGGAAGGTGATGGGCAGCCAGACTGAGGGGAGGATGTCTGTGACAGTCTAGATGACACTACAAGAAAAGAAAACAAACAATATATAGATATATATATATACATACAAGATATATATATATATACATACACACACAATCTGACCCTTACTGTGCCTGCAGCATGTTAGCCAGTCCTCACCATTTCAGATTGTCTCATGAGGCTCATCAAAATTGCACCTCTAGCAAATGTTACTCTTTGCACAAAGAATCATTTCTCTTTCCTTCCCACCACCAAGGCAGCTGTTTTCCTCTGAAAGCCAACAGCGATACCTGGGACCAACTTCAGATTTATCATCTCTTGTCCATATCTTTTTTATTACTGTTGTAAATAGCTGCTATTAAACAACACTGCAGCTGGAGGAAGAGCTTCATGCTCCTGCAAGTTTGGCCAGTTCAAATCTAGATGGAAATAATAACACAGGCAGTGGTTGTCTTCATCTGGAATGTCCTGCGGTCAGACACCTAAACAACAGCACTTTCTGATCAGACCAAGTCTCCATCCCATGAAAGGACAGGAGGTAAAAGACATGCAAAGGAAGTGGAACATCACTTGCTCCTTTCTAAAAAGGAATCAGGGAATATACAGGATATACCACTAAATGAAGCCACATTCTCAGAGGCACATTCTCAGAGGCAATTAAGCTGCTTAAAGAAGTCTCGTCCCAGCCATGCAGAGTCCTAAAGGCTTCAAGTTTCAGTTTTTAAAAGGTCTCCTCGCAACCAGCAGACTGGGGATGGGAATTAAATAACATTTAGTAGCTTGAACAAACCTGTTTGGCACAGCATAGTCAACAACTCTGCTTTGGCAGCAGTGAGGCGATGGATACATGGCCAGGGAGGGAAATAATTCACTTCCAGGCTCACATCATCATGGGTTTGTCTCCATTGTCTTGGCAGAGATATACTGAAGTGGCCAACAACCAAGGTTAACCTGCTGGTCATTTTCGCTGACCTGTTAGCCCTGATGGATCCCTCTCCTGGGATGAAACAGCTTATTTACATTACTGTGTCAAAAAACACTTGGAGTACTGGGTCCAGTTCTGGGCTCCTGAGTTCAGAATAGACAAGGAACTACTGAATAGAGTCCAGCAGAGGCTATGAAAGTGGTGATGGGACTGGAGAATCTCCAGAGAGGAAAGACTGAGAGACCTGGAGGAGAGCAGTCTGAGAGGGGATCTTCTGAATGCTTAGAAATATCTAAATGTCAGGAATCAAGATGATGGGGCCAGATTCTTTTCTATGGTGCCCAGCAATAGGACAAGAAGCAACAGGCACAACCTGGAACCCAGGAGGTTCTGTCTGAGCAGGAAGAGAAACTTTCCTGTGAGGGTGCTGGAGCACTGTATCAGGCTGTCCAGAGAGGTTGTGGAGTCTCCTCTGCAGAGATTCCGAACCTGCCTGGACATTGCAATCCTGGTCAGCCTGCCCTGTCTGACCCTGTTTTATCAAAGGGGTTGGACTAGATGATCCCCAGAGGTCCTTTCCAACCCTCAGCATGCTGGGATTCTATGATCTAGACATCTCGACTAACATGCTAACTATTTAACAGTGTGCAACACATTTCATGCATTAAAAGTGTGCTAGAAGTAAAGAAAAACCAAATCTGCAATTGCTGGAGAACTTGGGAGTCAAAATACATTTGAATCAGAAGAAAAAAGATAACAGTTTGCAAAACTGAAATTTACCTGACGGAGTCTTTTGTGTAAGCTATGGCTGAAGACAACTGAAACCAACTTCTTTGGCTGAAGACTGCCAAAACTAACCTACCCAAATACTACTGTGTGAAGACACCATCTGGACCTTGTATATTGACACTGAAACAGGCTCAGTGTTGCAAGCAAAGGACACAAGCTTCTGAAGCACTCACACAACAGCTCCTGGAACTGGGCGGTGGTGGGGTTTGCTTGATCTCTCATTCTTTATCTTTTAAAACTCAGATATATGGTTTCAAATATATTTCAAATACATTATTCAAATATATGCAACAAAAGAAACTCTCATCTTTGGGTAACTGGAATCAAAATATTTCGGAGCAATAAAATTGTTCTACTAAACTTTCATTCAGAGCATTACATAGAAACATCTGTCAGGGATAAAAAGCCTTTTTCTGGACAGTATCTTCATGATAATCACCTAACAAGCCACTGGGGCTGCACATGATACAGAAATTGATGCCATCTTATGAACAGGGAATGTACCTGGATAATTCATTCCACTCAACAAGAGTCTGAAGTCCAAAATCCTCCTGCCAGCATACATTTGATTGACTATCTGGCACAGAAGCAGTTTCCATACAGTCTTCAGGCACTGATATTTGCCCTTTGCCTTTAACAGCACCAAAATGCAGAGTGATCTAGACTCAAGGCACATCCCATTGGCAGGCACTGCCACCAGCCCTGCACCTGCTCTGGTCGCTCTCGCAGCAGAGCTTGGGGCAAAGCAATGTAGGCACACAGTGCAGGTCCTTACCTCTGTGTCCTGGCTGGAGCTTGGAAGAAAGAGCTCTACTGAGGTTTTGTCACTGATTTTGTTTGGGCTTGGGAGATTATAAAATGGAAAAAAATAGAATAGTAGATCTGGAGTCCCTGCTCAAGGGGCTACATGCACTTCTGTGGTATTTTTGTGTCTTCAGATCTACATGTTCAGAGAGAAAAGGCTGCACTTTGCTCCCTTAGAAAGAAAGTACAGGCAAGCTGAACTAAAAATACAATACTCCCCCTTCAACTATGTGCAGTCAAAAGCTTAAAATAACCCAATTGCAACCAGATAATGGGATGCAGATGTAGTACATTAAAAACTTCTAGTGAAAGCCATTAAAATGCATTCTGAGAAGCACAGAAATGTCTCCAGCTAATCCAGTGCCCTTCTTTTCTACAAGTTTACCAGAAAGAGAATAGGAACTTGACCTTGAAATCACATCAAAACAGTATCACACTTACAAGTGAGACAGCCCTTGTAAGAGAGTTTTCCCCCATATAACTGTTCCTTGCTAAAATGAAGGAAGAAGTAATAGCCAAAAAATAAGTGTCCAGTTGTTACTTCCCAGAACTCCATCTCCTGCACCAACCCTGGATGAAGCTGAAGCTTCTCCAGCTCTGCTGAGGATTATACATTCCTGCGAGCAGATTACAGTTCTATAGACAGAAAAAAAAATATCAACTGTTTGCTTCATGGGGAGAGACTGACATGTCTCTTGCACTGGCAGCTCTGAAAAAACAAAGTACTCAGCAAGTCTGTGTCTGATCACTCCACGCTTCAGTGATTTCACCTGAACTCTTAGCCTCTTTCTCTCTCAATTTACAGCTTTCTCAGAGCAAATTTATTTATCTGTTCTTCTGTTGTTATATGGGGGCAATTCCTCCACTCTAGGAAAGGACATCAATTAAGTACTGACAAGAAAGAAGGGGAAAGAGAAAAGGAAAGACCCAGCTTTGCAGCTTTCTGCTCTAATGAAGACTAAGCTGGCACCAAGCAGCTCTCACAAAGTAGCTTAATGCCAGGAAGAGAGCGCTTAAAGAAAGTCTGACAAGCTAAGCTTCTAGCAGCAGCCAAAGATTCTACATGAAAACCCCAAGACATTGCCACCAAAACCTGCTCTGCATGTTTGTGCTGTCTTTTCACCAGAAGGACAGGTCAGTGTGGAGCTCTTTGTGATGCAGGACCAAGTGCAGCCTTTGAGATTTGCTTCTGTCAAAGAACCATCCATCAGCATTACAAACCTCTCAGACAATATAAAGCCTTATCAGCCATGGAGGATCTCACAGTTAACCAACCCCAGGCTTACCAAAATGACACAAAAGTAGTTCTGGTTTCAGCCCAGGCATGGGGAGGGCCCATGACACAGCATGCAGCACATCTAGGAACACCAGCCATGAACTAGAAGACTCAGCTGCAGACAGCATGTGTTCGAATGAGAATTCCCCAACCCAGCAGGCTCAGAATCTAATTATAAACCAAAAGGAACTCAAACAAACAGTAAAAGCTAAATGCTCAGTGATTTGTTCCCCTCTCACTTGCAAAGCTTAAGAAAGCTCAAGTTTCCCGGAGGACACATGGCGATGACAAAGGCAGATGAAAGCACAGCTCCCTGAGTGCTCAAGAAGCCAAATCACAATCATCAAAATGTTTTGACTTTAGAGATGTTGTACTGATCCAAATCACACTGATTTTTTTCATTGGTTGTACTGGAAGAAAATAAACAAAATATTCTACATAAACACATTAAAAAATTACAGCTTTAAGGGCTAACTACCTCAGCTGGCACCAGCTGGGCCAACATCAATGACATGTTCTATTGCCTGGGCTGCTTTTCTTCTCTTAAAACCCAAACATCACAGCAGAAGGAACAAGCCAAGACCGTGAGGGTGAGTGATCTGAGTTATTCACAGCGTGCACAGCAGCAGCCCAGGTAGCTGATAGAAGCAATCACTCACTCCACCTGTTGATAAACACCCAACAGTCACTTCAAGTCATTTGATAACTGTCCTTGACAGTGGCTGCTGTCTGGTCTTAGCACATTACAGCCACTTAGCTGAGGACCAAAGGCAGGCAGGTGACTCCTGTTATGAGGTTGGTGCTAAGAGGGACTACAGAAAGAGGTCTGTGCTCCATGAGTGCACTGGACACCACTGGCGGCCTTGAGACCAAGTGAGAAGCACAAGGAGAAGATCTTGTTATGTGGATGTATTTAAATGATGACATGAAAGTGTGGAGAACGACTACATTGAAGTGAGAGATGACAGAGAAATCCTCCTCTCAGGATCTCAGAATAAGAATTACTCTGAAGAAGGCCAAGATTTTATGCTTTCACACCACAGAAGGTTCTAGCACCAACATTCAACAACTAAAACAAGCAGTTTTGACATGAGCAATACCCAACTGACAGCATTCAGTCTGCTGGTACCCTCTTGTTCCTCAGACTGAACATGGCACCTGCTCCAAACAGCCTCTAAGATAACCCTTGTTCTTTTTCTCTGGATCTCAGCTGACATCCAACAGCCAGAGGACCAGTGACATTTCAATAGGTTGTTTCTTTAGTGCTGATTCCTTTAGGAGGAAAATTTAGAACCTAGAGAAGAGGGATTGAGTTTTGTGCTGTAGCTTGTTCCTTGGAACAAGAGACCAACCCCACCTTGCTCCAACCTCCTTTCAAGTAGTTGTAGAGAGCCAGAAGATCTCCATTGAGCCTCCTTGTCTCAAAACAACCCCAGTTCCCTCAGCCACACCTCACAAGACTTGTTCTCCAGGCCTTTCACCAGCTTTGTTGCCCTTCTCTGGACATGCTCCAGCATCTTAATGCCCTCTTGGAGTGAAGGGTCAAAATCTGAACACATGTGGTTGTGAAGAACCCCCCTGTAAGTTACAGTAGAGATTCTTCTTATGTTCCAATAAAATACCTTTTCTGAGTGTTACTTGTGACTGCCTGCCATGGCATACTGCAGACACGGGTGTTCCTGAGCCAAAGCAAGGTATCTGGAGCACAACAAGTTTGTTAAGGTATATGAGCAACTGATCTAACAGTTGCTGTCATCACAAGAAGGTCCTACGCCTCCCACCGCAGATGAGCAGCCCCATCCTTTAACCATCCCAACACGCGTCGGGTCCTTCCATGGGCTGATCCAAGTTGCTAATCAGACACAAGGCTGTCAGGTTTGTTTTCACAACGCTACTGAGGTGTGCTGGCCCATAGCAGGGTCCCCACAGCTGCCCTCATCTACCCAGGGTCAGTAAAGAGAGGGTACAGACCATAATCCTGGGCAGATAGAGACTTCTGAGCAGCTCAGCTGATCCTCAGCATCTCCGCAGCAGACAGAGGCCAACATAAGCAGGACCAGATGCTTTGTTCTGGGGTAACAGAACACATTTCTAGGTTGCTGACTGAAACACAGAGAATATTAGATGTGGCCAGACACAAACCCTAGAGGAAGCTAACACAGGCATTTGAAAGGGGGAAGATGTGGTCACGTTTCTTTGAACTCCACTTTCCTGCATCACATAGCACCTTGGTGTGACTGCATCAGGGCAGCACAGCTGCTCTCCTCCTCAAGGCTAAGATCTGATCACAACCAACTCATTAGTTCTCATCTCTCTTTGATCATTGTTTCTGCAGCTTGTTTCTGCCAATATGCATTTTAATAAAGAAAACAAATTAAACTCTCATATCCTGATTAGAGAAGGTCCCAAACTAGAACCTGTGAAGGTTTGCACATCACTCTCCCAGCTGCCACCTCACCTGTGCCTCCGAGGTGGTGTCTCACCCGCTTAACCAGGGTCTGTTACCAAGATACACAGGCCTCAAAATAAGCCTCCAAGACAGCACAAGGGCCCGAGAGAGGATTATTTGTTGTTTCACAAGCACATGAGGGTGAGAAGCAGTTATGGATGGACTGCAGCAGCAGTGATGCCAACACACTTACTCCTGAGACAGCGCTAGCACAACTGTTTGTATTTCCATGAGTTACCCAACACTTGAAGCTTCCTGATTTTCACCCTCTGAAGCAGCATTTTTCTTCATTGGTGAAACCAGAGAGCTGACTTTGAACCAGATGATTTAGACAATTTAGGAATTCTCAAAATATTTTATGCAGAAAAGCTGATGAAGAGAACAAACTGCCAACAATCGCATTTAGCACCAGCACTAGGGTACTTCAATGAAATAGAATCACAGGATCATAAAATCATTAAGGTTGGAAAAGACCTCCAAGATCATCAGCTCCAACAGTTAACCTAGCACTGCTAGGTCTCCACTAAACCACATGCCTCAGTACTTGTCACTTGTTCCCTAGAAGAGATTGACCTCTCCTCACTCCAAGCTGATTTCAGGGAGTGAGGAGAATGAGCTCTCTCCCCTGAGCCTCCTTTTCTCCAGGCTCAACAACCCCAGTTCCCCCAGCTGCTCCTTATAAGACTTGTGCTCTAGACCCACCACTGCTAGCTCACAGTCCTAAATGAGAGGTCAAATTGTGACCAGTATAGACAAACTTAAACTGTTTCCCTGTGTTCCCTTCACTGCTTTTACTTTCTGTCACTTAAGTGATGTGTCTGCAAGCTCCTAGGGGAGGAAGTGTGTCCAGCACTCAGCAGAGTAGCCTCTTTATCCAGGAACCATGCTGAAAAGGGGCTGGAGTGTGTCCAGATGGTGGCTATGGCAGAGCAGGACATATAGCTAGGATTAAATTCATATAACAATCAAATCATTTGGTTTAAAGAGGCCTTCAAGATCATGGAGCCAAACTATTAAACCAGCACTGCCAGGTCATCACAGCATAAGGAGGACATAAAACAGTTGGAGCAGGTCCAGAGGAGGGCCATGAAGATGACCAGGGGTTAAAGCATCTCCCCTGGGAACAGGCTAAGAGACTTGGGGCTGTTAGCCTGCAGAAAAGAAGTATCTGGGGAGACCTTATAGTGGCCTGGAGCACCTGAAGGGAGCATGCAAAAAAGACAGGGAGGGACTTTTTACAAGGACTCGTTGTGATAGGGTGAGAGAGAATGGAGTGAAGGTTGAGAAGAGCAGATTTAGACTGGATATTAGAAAGACATTCTTTACAGAAAGTGGTGAGACACTGGAACAGCAAATGCCCCCTCCCTGGAAGTGTTTAAGGCCAGGCTGGATGAGATCTTGAGCAAGCTGGTCTAGTGGAAGGTGTCCATACCCATTGCAGGGGGCTTGGAACTAGATGATCTTTAAGGGTCCCTTCCAACCCAAATCATTCTATGATCACTAAACCACGTTTCCCAGCACTGCATCTACTCTGATGTGTTCAGTTTCCTCTTTGTTGTTGAGACCAGCTTCTAGAGCCTTATGTCAAACAGACTAAAACAAAACTATTGCAGCTCTTCCTCACAGTTGTTTGTGATTAACTCTTCCTGATTCACTCCATATGGGACCAATTGCTTAGGAACAGAGAAGTCCTCATGTGGAATGAATTGTCAACAAGCATTTCCAACTCACAGCCCAAACTAATTTTCATTAATTTGCAAATGTACATTAAAAATAGCTGAGAAACACTAAGTGCTGTCAGCTGTGACCCCAGCGTGCCTTGGACTCATCTGCAGCAGAAAGCAGACCGAAAAAACCAAACAACTCCTGCTTTTCCACAACTCTGCACTGAAAGGAAAGAAAGAGCCAAACTGAGATACTCACAGCTCTGTGGAAGAAGAATCAGCACTTAAAAATGTGCCTCTCGGCCACCCCTGTGGATTTGCTCCCTGTTCCTGTTGTGACCTGCACCCTCACCCGCAGCACCGCGAGCCTCAGACGCTCAGAAATGCAGGCACAGGGTTGTGAAAATGAAACATTTTTGTGCTCCTCTTTGTCAGCAAGAAAGGATGCAGCTGAATTTACAGTCCTGGGCTGAGGCACTGCCACTGCCATACTGGGAAAGGCAGGTTTTTAAGGAGACAAAAATAATTTTCCCTCCACTTTATTCTCTGCAGCATTTGAAGACATCCTGCTGATACTAAAAGACACTTCCCCAGACAGACCGACAACTAAGTCATTGAATTGAAGGCTGGCAAGTGAAAAAGGTCTTTTAAAGAAGACTGCTGGGCAGCATCAGCTCTTGAAATTACCACCCAAAGGCAGTGAGGAGAATGTGCTGCTTGCAGAAGTTTCACAGAATCACGGAATTAATCAGATAGGAAAAGACCATCGAGTCCAACCCGCCACCTGCATGCAAGTCTTCCTGCCTCTCTCTGTTGCCATCAGCAGTGCTGAGGCAGTTTCACCATACATCTGACACTCCATAAGAATGTGCTGCCATTAAGTGACACTTGGAAGGAAACCTCATGAAGTTCAACAAGGGCAGGGTCCTGCACCTGAGGAGGAATAACCTCACACACCAGCACAGGTTAGCGGTTGACCTGCCGGAAAGCAGCTCTGCAGATAAGGACCAGGAAGTGCTAGAGGGCAAGTTCGCTATCAGTCAGCAACATGTCCTCACAGTCAAGGCCAATGTCTTTTGAGGTGTGTGAGTGTAGCCAGCACATAGAGGGAAGTTCTCCTCCCACTCTGCTCTGCCTAGTGAAGCCACACTGGAGTCCTTGATCCAGTTTTGGGCTCCCCAGTTCACAAGAGAGAGGAAATTACAGGAGAGAGTAAAGCGGAGGCTGCAAAGATGCTGAGGGGACTGGAGAATCTCTGTGACAAGGAAAGGCTGAGAGACCTGGTGCCTGGAGAAGAGAAGTCAGAGGGGGTCTTCTCAATGTTGATCAATATCCAAAGGGGAAAGGACAAGAGGATGAGGTCCTACTCTTCTCAGCGGTACCCAATGACAGGTCAAAGGGCAACAGGCATCAACCAGAACCTGGTTCCACCTGAACATGAGCACAAACTTTGCCCTGAGAGTGCCAGAGCACTGCACCAGTTTGCCCACAGAGATTGCAGAGTCTTCTGGCCTGGAGAGATTCCAAACCCACCTGGACGTTGTAATCCCAGGTAATCCGTTTTGTGTGACCCTCTTCCAAAGCAAGGTTGGACTATACGATCTCTGACAGACCTTTCCAACCCATACCTGGCTGCTGAACAGTTCCTACAAGGAGCAAACAGTTGGGTCTGGTGGCATTGAGATAGCTGTGACATCTTCCAACTCTGGTTCATTTTCTGAGGAGGTGGGGGGTTGGCTACTGCAGAAACCATTAAAAAAGAACAGGAAAAAAAAAAAAAAGGGAATTTCCAGAGAGGCATGCTAAGGAGCTGTGTCACTGCATAACTCAGAAATGTTGGAGGGAAACCAAGTTAAACTCTATGCCACTGACTAGAGAACTAGGTCAGACTGTCAAACACATGAACCATGTCAGAGCCTCATCCAACCTGACTTGTAATGAATCCAGGGATAGGGCTTCTACCACCTCTCTAAGCAACCTGAGTCAGTTTGTCAGCATCTCCAGCAAGAAACATTTCTTCCTTCCACTTTGTCAAAATCTCACCTTTCAGTTTGAAACCACCACCCCTTGTCCTGTCACAATGGGCCCTACTAAAATGATTTGCCCCCAACCACAAGGTCTTCCTACAGCTTTGTCTTCTCCAGGCTGAACAACCCCAACTCTCTCAGCCTGTCCTCACAGTAATAGGGTGCCTGTTTTCAGATCATCATTGTGGTCTCTTCTTGGCCCTGCTCCAACAGGCTCACATCACTCTTGTGCAGAGAACCCCAGAGCTGGACATGGCACTGCAGGTGGAGTCTGATTAGAGCAAAGCAGAGGGGCAGAATCACCTCCATCGACTTTCTGGCCACACTGCTTTGGGTGCAGCTCAGGATGCAGTTGACTTCTGTGATGCGAGTGCACACTGCCAGCCCTTCACTCCTCAGCACCTTCAAGTCCTTCTCCACAGGGCTGCTCCCCTTCCCTTCATCTCCCAGCCTGGATGAATATCAGGAGCTGCCCCAACGCGAGTCCAGGACATTGCACTTGGACTTGTTGAGCCTCAGGACGTTCACATGGTCCCACTTCTCCAGTTGTCTAGGTCATTTTCTACATGTTCAAATCTCCTACCAGAGCTGTGTGAGAGCCTGTCACAACAGCCTAATGACTGCTGCTCATGCAACTTAAGAACTACAGTACTTGCTGTGAAACCTGGTGTAACTACTTGACTGCTGGAGAGTAAGCCCTGGAGAATGTACAGCCCATTATGAAAATCTCCAGCTCCCTCAAAAGCTGGACACTGTGATGTCCCAGCCTAAGCAGAAGACACACTGAGCTAAATAAAGGGGGAAAAAAGGAACATTTTTGGCTTTGTGTCTGCAGATTCCTCGGTAAATTGCACAATGTGATACTTGGGAAACAGCTTCCTCATGAGTCACGAGCAAAGGCATGAATGGGCTGCAACTAGGAAAGCTGATATTTCTACTGAATCTTTAGCAGGAAGAAACAAAATGACATAACCCAAATAGAATTCTTTTTGATTTTTTTTTTAAACAGTTGTTAGGGGCATGAGACAGCAAAGGTCTTCCTGAAGTTAGTGCCATGATCAGGGGATGGTTTAAGGAAGCCAAGAGCCACCCTCACAAAGCTCTTCCAGTAAAAGTAGGTCATGCCCTCCAGCTGGGAACTGGGGTGCGTGTGTGTGTGTG
>VWYK01115698.1:298-14990 GCA_013399775.1 Semnornis frantzii | reverse complement strand
CAACCTGTTAAAAACAGGCCTGACCCACCCTGCTGTAGAATCTGGCTTTCACTCTTTGGAATATGCTGTAGCAAGAGAGCTTTAAAAATTTGGAAGGAAAAAAAAAAATGTCCATCAATTGTAGACGACTTGAAGCTTATTTCCAGGAACAAAAAGAATGATATGAAAATGATGGGGACTCTGAACTTGGTTTTGAGAGGTCGATGCTGTCTTGCTGATTTATTATGTAAATGTTGTGGTGAGTATGAGAACCATTCACCTTTTGTTTTACATACTTGCAGCTGTCCTGATGGGTTTAGACATTTCTGTGTTATTTAATAGCAAGTGATAGCAACAACATTTTCACCTGGTAATTCTACTTCTGAAAACAGACTTTTCTTCAGCAAGAGAACATTCTTTAAATACTCCTTTTAAACCCCTGTCTTTTGGTAATTTTTCACATCAATTTAGAGATGCTGTGAAAGGAATACTCTTTATATCTCAGCTGTTAATTTTCCACTTCAAAATAATGAAAAAGTTATTAAAAATAGTAAGTTATTTTATTCAGTGGATCTCCCAGTAATGTTTCTGAGTAAGAAGAGAGTGGAATGTAATAGGCACAATACAGCATAGAGGTTTGAAATTTAGTGCTTGTTCAGAAATTAGAGATATTACCAGAATTAGTTTCTCTGTTCCAGACTACATGCAGTAGCCTGGCACAGAATCAGTCAAAAGGGATTACTAGTTCTTGGAAATCAAGTTTGTGATTTCCCTGATCCTGAAAAATTCACGCTCATGAGTTCACTCACAGTGGAATCCCAGACTGGTTAAAACTGGAGGTATGCAGCATACAATACTAAATAAGTGCAAGGATATTCTGAAGAATCAGAATCTACAATCCAAATAACTCTTGTTGGGATGCAAAATGCATACAAGGACACTGAGGTGCTGGAGTGGGTCCAGAGAAGGGCAGCAAATCTAGTAAAGAGTCTGGACCACAAGTCCTATGAGGAGTGGCTGTGGGAACTGAGGTTGTTTAGCCTGGAGCAAAGTAGACTCAGGGAAGACCTTCTTCTCTACAACTACTTGGAAGGAGGTTGGAGTAATGCAGGGGTCAGTCTCTTCTAAATAGCAAGTGACAGGGTAAGAGGAATTGGCCTCAGGTTGAACCAAGGAAGGGTTAAGTTGGACATGGGAACAATTTCTTCCCCAAGAGAGTTGTTAAGCCCTGGAGCAGGCTGTCCAGGGAAGTGGTGGAGTCACCATCCCTAGAGAGATTGAAAAACTGTGTAGCTGTGGTGCTGAGAGACATGGCTTAGCAGCGGACTTGGTAGTGTTAGGTTAATGGTTGGACTCAGTGATCTGAAAGGTCTTTTCCTGCCAAACTGGTGCCATAGAAGTCACAACATTGCCCTGCCTTTTCCATGCACCTGTGGAAATGGGATTTGAAAGCATCCGTGTGGATTTATTTGTGACGTATTCAGCATATCCCAGTGCTGAATTTTGCATTAGGGGCACCAACTGAAATTGGATCTGAGAAATTTAATACATTTGGATGTGTAAAGCCTGGAGCTTCTACCGTGACACTGCAAACAGTTCCATGATGTCAGTTAAGGTCAGCTAGTTAATACTGGGATTGCCAAAGCCCCCTTTCACTTGTGACCTTGTTCACTAAGAAAAAAAAAAAAAAGATAAGAGTACTAAAATAGAAGTACAGATATCTGTGAGAGAACAAACAAGCCAGAAATAGAAAAGCATAGATAGGAGATAGACAAATGTTGGAGAAGCAACTGAGGCAGTGAGAGACCCCGCTAGGACAGAAGATTACAGTGACAAAGTGAGGGTTCATTGAGGAAAAATGATTTTGTAGAGGTATGAGTATTTTATCCTGCTGGAGTCAATGCTCATAAAAATTCTGAGATGTTTCCTCAAGAAACAAGGTAGATAATTCCTTAAAGATGTTTACAATTTATTCTAGTTCTGTATGAAGCTAAAAGGCACAGCTATAAAGATCTGGACACAGTCTTTGTTATAAATGTAGGGAGGTAGCTTTCCACCTCAGATTTGCTTTGTTTTCACTGTAGCTTTTTATGGAATTTAAAGAGATGTCATAGGTTTTGGCTCTGTGGCACTAGTTCTATCTTTACCCACCCCCTCTACATGGGAATCACATTATGCTAAAGCAGAGATAATCTCTCATATTCTGCATTCATCTTTTCTGCATTTTCAAGGAGTGACCGAGTGAGGTAGTCATCATATAGTCTGTCTTTTTTCTTTTTGACCCTGCAAAATGAATTTCCTTTCTCCAGGAAAACTAAGAGACCAGACTGCTCAGAAACACTCACATATGTAATTTAAAAGAAGCCACAACTTCTGAGCCTGTGGCTCTGGAGAGCGCTAAGGCAAGTAATTTAACTGCTTCAAATCAAGTCCAATCAGCCACTCTCCATTCAGCTCCTTTCCCCATATCTCTATAATAACAGATAAAAAGCTGTCTATGGGGATCCTGTCAGGTTTTGTTTATTATTATTAAGTTTGGTTTTTATTTTACTGTCTTACATGTGAGACTAACAATATACTCCTATTGCAGTTTAGTGTTATCTGTAATAAAATGTGATCTGCTTAGCTCGTGTTAGCAATATTATCAAAGTAAACAATAGTTTAGCAATGCTGACTCCACCGACATATAATAAACTTTAACTAATATTTGTAAAAGTACTTGCTTTTATTCCCCTGAAATTACTGTAATACTCTACACAGACACTTGCTGTATCACCTGGGCTAAGAGAGTTGAAAGTTTCTAACCAAGGACCCCGGAAACTACCCCAGTCAAAACCAAATTAATTTTAAAACAGACTAGAAATGCCAATCCAAGCCTTCATAGTTTTCATAAGATGACTATTTCTTACCATCATTAAGTCTGTGGGGATCAAAGTAAATGTTCATTGAATTAAGATGTGCTAAGAGAAGTGTAAAGAAGAGCATAAATGGCTCAGGAATTCCACGAGTCCCACTGGCTTAAACAGTCTTTTATTAAAATCAACAGTTCTCATAGTTGAATCACTTCCAGGAAAGGGCCTCAAGTGATGAAAGTATTTCCACCTGACGTGAAAATATTTGAAAGATGCATATTCCATGTGAAAATATTTCCACCTTTCAGGAAAACCTGAATAGAAGACTCTTTTAATGAATATACTGTCTCACAAGGTACTAATTTTTGGAATTAATATACAAAATATCCAAAATTCCTACTATTTTGACAAAGAATAGATTATAATGACTTTCATCTTCTATAACAGCCAGACAAAGTATTTCAGAGTATTTTAGAAAACAGATCATGACATTGCTCCCATTTCCTTCGGGGCATAAACTGACCTGGAAAGTACCACAGAACATCTTCAGAGACAAAGCAAGGAGGTCTCTGTCAAGCAGCACAGCAGTCATTTGGGTTGGCTAACTGTGCAATATAGACATAGCCTGTGTTCCCTGTCTTTGCTTACTCCCCATCTACCTGAAATACCAAAACAGCACCTCCTTCCCTCACCAAAAATCATACAAGAGCACAGAGCAGGAACACAGCGAAAGGATGAGCTACCCCACTGATATTTCATTCATCAGGACTGTCACTTTGTACTGTGTCTTGTTTAACTGTTTCTTTCCATGTCCTCAAGCCCTTTTTCTCAGACAGAAGTACAGAGGTAAGACAGTATCACGTACCCAAACTGCTCCTCTTCAGATCATGGTATGGTTTTCTCTGTACTTTACCCACTCCCTGCTCTGGGAGTTGCTACTCCTGTAAAATGCAATTCATGCTGAGATTGGAAAGCAGTCATGAAATAAGCTATTCCTACTGTTTTTTTATCTAATTGGAGTAAGCAAGGGATTGGTATGGCTATTACAGCTGACATAGGTCTCTTGGGTAACTTTCTAGGGAGCTGTCAGGCCTTGGGGTTCACCAGGAAACATAGGACTGAGTGCTGACTGCCAGTGACCTGCTGGATTTGGAAGCCTGGTCTGCCTCTTGTGCAATCAGGAAACACAAACCTGTGAGAGACCAGCAAGGTACTGAAAATCTCCAGCCAGCCAGGTAACATGAGTTCACATTAATGGGGTTTTTCCTTCATATTTTTAGACATTCAACTGGGCAAGCAATCTTTGTTTTATTATAATATCTTATAAATTTGACACATTGGAAGAATAAACAGGTGGCCAAGGCCATTTTCATGAAAATATAACTTCTTCCAATACACACAGAGCTTGATTCAAAAGGAGGTGGGTGTGTATATGCCGGGAAGCTGTAAGAGATTATGACAGAACATGAAGGGGCATGTGGCCCAGGGAACACAACAGGTATCAAATCGGTTTGCACTGTGCAATAATTAACTGCACAGCTTTGGGCAATTGGTTAGTTTCTAGTCTCTGCAAGGGAAAAACTCAAACGTGTCTCAGCGCCACAGAACATCATGAAGCTTATTTGGTGCTTCTGAAGCGCAGACTGCCATAAATCACATCGGTCAGGCTACTAAACATGGCAACAGCTGAGGGTCATTTTTCATCGGGTAGGTGGTGAGAAGTGTGCAAGTTACATAACTAACCACCAAGTGTCACTGTTTGGTATTTTTACATTCTGACATCTTTGTTCCCAAAGTGCTTAGAAAATCCCATTCAGATGCAGTCCTGTAAACAAGGATTTTCCAACGAGAACATTTTAAAACACAAATATCTCCCACACAAAGTACAGGGAAACTCAGATGTCTGGATATGTGGCTTTGTTGAGCAAGGCACCAAGCAGTGTCTGAACTTAATACTGTTCATATTACTTGATATAATAGTGTAAGTCTCATGGAAAATAAAAATGAAACCTTTAGGAATCAGATTTTATTTTTAAGCCTAGCAGTCCCATTCTCTTTTGTTAAAAACGGCAGACAATCTTTACTGAGAGATTGTCAGATGCTTTGTCAGGAAGGCAAAGGCTGCACTAGCAAAAAGAGTGAAGGCATTATAAATAAGCTCCTATTGTAAGAAGTATCCAACATGCCTTTAAAACGTAGTGATGGCAGACATTAGACATCAGGAGACTGAACTGCAGTCCTGGTGTGCAGTGCCAAGCTATCTTCCCTGCTTCTAGAATGTTAATGTAGGTCAAAATTTTTGATTGGCACAAAATCAGAATTTGCTGACAGACATTCATTTGAGTTGCAGCTCAGGAAGAAATTTCCAGTCAGGCTTACAAAGTAATTAAAAAAGACCCAAACTACCTTACTCAATTTACACAGCTTCCTTTTGTTACTACCTCTGCCTTGCTGCTGAACTGTAAGTACAGCTTGCCAGGGCTGTGGTGTTCCTGAGGTGCCCTTGTGTAGCTGCAGCTTGACAGACAGAATCGCAGAATTGTTTTGGCTGGAAAAAAACCTTTCAGATCATCAAGTTTGACTGTTAACCCAGCCAGGTCCCCACTAAACCGTGTCATTAAGATGCACAGGTTTCTGTATGTGTTTGTATTTTGTTTCTCTGTAGAATTTGGTATGCTACAACTGTAATGTTCCTTAGATAGACCCTTGCTGTGTGGTTTTTCTGGGTGAGCCCCGAAGCATGCAGAGTCAGACATTTGATGTGGATGCCACAGCCAGGTGTGCATGGGCAAACCAATAACTTCTGACATAATCCCAGATTACCAAACCTGCACAGCCTGCTCTGTCTCTCACATCAATGCCTCTCCCACCAATCTCCACCAAAGTTCATGCAATAGACACTGTCTGGAATAGCTTCCCAGCACAGCCATCCCTTATGAACAATAATTTCTAGGTGCTTTGGGATGAGAAGCAACCCTGAAACAGAGGTATTAGCTCACTAATGGAAAACTGTTCTCTGCAGTATGTTTTGTATGTATGGTAGATGACCCATGGCCTCGGCTGGTGCCTCCATCCCCAATCATTGTCCATGGACCACTCTATTTAAACTTAGCCCTTGGCCTTCAGGTGAGTCAGAGTCATGCCTCTGCCTGGCCATGGACTCCACTGATCTGTACTGCAACCTGCAGACTGAATTCCTAGCATGACCTCAGAACTGCTCTGTCACTGCATACCTGCCTGGTGATCATGGGACTGTACCTGACCCTCACTGCCCTCATTGGGCCTGACACTGACTGCTGGGTTGCATTCTGGACTTTACCTTGGACTTGGTCATCACCATGAAATTGCCTGACTGTCTCAACACATGGCTGATCACCCCTGTACCTACCCTGCTTGCCTTGCATGGATATTGTGAGATGGGGCCCTTGGTGGTAAAGGCCCTGCCATGCTGGCTGCATTCTTGCTCAAGGCTCCATGTTGCCTGGAAAGCAGCTGGCTTTTGCTGCTCCCTGGCTTATGCAGCATAATCCCAGAAAAAAGGAGCTGCCTGTAGAAACTATTTTAAGAAAGCAAGTGTGTGAGAGGTTGAATCTGCAGAGAAAGAGCCTATGAAATCAAGTTGAAACACAGAATTATCTGTTTCTGTGAAATGGGTCATAGAAAACTGGGTAAAGGTTGGTAGGAAGTGACAGATGTTAGGATGTAATTGTTTCTGAGAAGGGAAAGGACACAAAATTACAGAAAAACAGTAAGCAAATGAAGAAGGGTAAAAGTAAAATTAACAGAAGCTAGTTGGAATTACAGAAGAGCAAATAAAAAAAAACTAAAATGAGCGTGCTCAATAGTACAAATCCTATCACAGAACTCTGGGGGAGTTTACTGTAAACCCCTTTTATTCCTCATTCTGTTTTTAATAAGGATTTCCAATAATCTTCCATGACAACCAAATCTCTTTAAGAACCTTTGGTGAAGGAAACAGTCAAAGGGTTGCCAGAAATCCAAATCCACTCTCAAGTCTTTATCAGTTCTGGACAGCACTATGAGGGGCAATAGTCATATAAATACTGTCCACATTATCCACCACAATTATAATCTCTGTGAGTCAAAGTAGCATCTGTTACAGACAACTGAAGCATGTATCCTAAAAGTAGAATAGCCAAAAGAGAAGAGAGTACAGTGCCTATAACAGCTGATATTCAAGTTATTTAGTTCACTCTTAGGCTAAGGTAAACACAGATGCCTTTAATGCCATCCTGCACATCCCAGTACAAATCAGCAATGTAAGAATTCTCATGAAATAGAATAGTCTAACAAAATAGACCAGTTCAGGTCAATTACTAAAAGAGGCTACTGGCAAGAAAAAAATTACCTAAGTTCTTGTGTGGAAACAGCAGAAGGACAGAGTAATCACATCTTAGCATAAGGTACTTAGAATTCTCTTTGGAGTGTCTGTGGCAGAGTATTATAGATGACAAGATCCTGAACCAGGCATACTTAGTATCAGATCAAATAAGCTAAGTTTTTCCTATGAAACAAATATAGTAGAGAAAAGCAGGTGAGTTTTAATATGGTGGGTTGTTGTTTTTTTTTTAATATAACAGATCAAAGGAAAGAATACTCCTACGTTTTACATAGCATGTAGTGAACTGCGTAAGATGACAGGAACGTGCGTGGTGTCTGTCTGGTGGTGGTTGACGTGTTGTGCAGGCAGCCATCACAGGGCCGCCTGCAGAGACTTGGCAGCAAGCCCCAGGCGCTGCCAGGTGCATAAAGGCCTTNGGGGGGGTGTGTGTGTGCAGTTCTGCAGTGCCAGCTCACTGAGCTGTCCCACCTCTTTTACCCCCCATGCAGGCAGGGTGAAAGCAGCTGCCCATGATACGGTTTGTGCTATCAACAAGCAGCCTCTGAAGCAGGGAGGAAAACCGAACAAAATTCAGTATAAATTAAAGAGGTAACGCTGCCATGGCCCTTCTTAGTTGCACCGAGTCTGTAAGGCCCTTGCCTTACAAGGAAAACGAATTGCTCGTCAGCTGCGTGCTTAAGCGCTTTCCCCTTCCTCCCTGAAGAGACAGCAGGTATTTTTGCCTCATTTAAGAATGGTGTTTCTGTGTCCTGCTCTGACAGCAACACTTGTGGCTGGTACAGGCACACTGTGCTACCTACACCTTAGGCACAGGTAAGACTGAGCCAGCAGCTCTTCACGGCGCCTCCGTCCCCGGCTCGAGATAGCCAGAAGGCGCCGGCAGGAGGCAGCGGCCGCCATATTGGGACGGAGGGGCTCCTGCGCGAGCTCGCAGCTGTAGAGGGACGGTAGAAGCTATACCCGCTGACTGCCCAGCCCACGCTTCACCCCGCGGACAGGTGACACATTCCTGTTTTGCCCACACCCGGCGCTCCGGAGGCTGAGGCGCGCGTGGGAGGCAGCGTGGGCGGCTGAGGGGAGACGCTACCGGGAGGCGCGTCCCCGTCCCTCCCGAATGATTGGCTCGAACAGCTGCACCTTCTTCCTGTGATTGGTCACAACCGCTGCCACTCCCGGCGTTCGAAGGCACGGGCGGGCGCTGACGTGTACGTCCCGACAACACCCCTGCCCCACTGGGACCGGCGGGCGGAGTGGGCTGCGTTGGCACGTCAGTTGCGCGTTGTTGTGGGCGTAAGCGCGTTTCGTGCATCGGGTGGTTACGTAGTCGCCTTGAGAGGGGGCGGCCGGCGGGGGAAAGTGGCTGCCGCCATGGAGGCGAAGCCGGCGGACCTCCTGCTCTGTGACAGCCTCATCCTTTGGGTGAGTGGCGCGGCAAAAGTGGTCTGCACCGCCGCCCTCCTCCCTGCCCGTCCTTACTGCCCCCGTGGGTTCTTCGTAGGAGGAGGCGGCGGCGAGGGGGCCTCCTGCGGGCGCAGCCTGTCCTAGTGGAGAAGGGCTGTTCCTGGCAGAGCTCCGGAGGGCGGCGGCGGCTCCGGGGGGGCGGTCGGAAGCGGTATGAGGGCACCTGTTGGCCTCACGCCGTTGCTGCGGGGGCGACGGCCGCAGGCTGGAGGAGGCGGTGGAATGAAGCCTGCCGAAACTCGCCGCTCGGGGGCTGAGTAACCTGCTCCCGGGCTGCCGTCAGGTGCTGCGAGGGTCGGGAGATGTGCCCAAGCAGAAGCTGGGCGGTTGCGATAGGAGCATGGCCGCGGCAGTGGGGCCTGCACCAGAGACAAGTGTTCATACTTCCCCTGAAATGTTCTTGGCATCGCCCTTTAAGCGTAGATGTGTCGTCGTTCGATAGGCCCCGAGTAGTGGTTCACCAGTAGCGGCCGCAGCGTGGAAACTGCTCAGTAATTAATAATAAATACATGTGATTAATTTTAATTGAGTTCCAAAACCTCAAAGCGCTTCATACCGGCTTTCAGTTGGTTAAGCATTTATTAGTTGTAGCACACCCAAACGTGTGGTGTTGCCTATGCAGGAAACGTATTTAGAGTCATGGGATCATTAATGTTGGAAGAGACGTTTTAGGAGATCTCCCAGTCCAGCTCTGTTCAGTCAGTCTTTCTGTTCTTTCCAAGCATCTGCTTCCTTCTCTGTCATTCTGATCTTGCAGGTGCAATGTATTTTGTGAGAGTTCCAAAAAATAGGCATTTTTGAGTGAAGTCTTGACAGGGAAGCCAATTACCTGATGTGAAGGGTTTCTCAAGTAATAGCAGCTGTTCTGCTTATGTGAATTGTAAATCGGGGAAAGGAAGGAGTACTTTACAGATGCAGTAGTTTTAGTGACATTGTATCCTCCTCCAGGCATTCTGCATCCTATTTTGTTGGCCATCCTTACTACTGTGGAGTGGGATTTTTTTTATTTTTTTTTTTGTAGTTTACGCATACTTTTCTTTCTCTTTTTTAGGCTTTTTATGTTTTCTTCTCGGTAGTCAGGTAAGAGAAAGTCCGTCACGATTCAGTCATAAAAACAGATCAATGCAATCCTGAACTCTGTCTCAAAATCCTGTCAAAGGTGCTGAATTTTTAAATAAATTTTACAAGCCTAATTTGCATTTTTAGCATCCTCACAGTGCATAGTTGTAATTACACCATGAATCTTAAAGGAAATGCCAGTGGAACTGTAGCCTTAAACTGAAAGCTTTGTGTGGTGTCATTAATGCACATAAGTATCTAACTCTGTATGTTCAGATTTTCTATACAGTACACAGGAAATGTATGGCCAGATCTGTTTCTTAGATTTAACACCCTAATTTTAGTTTACAACTTAATAGAAACTGATTAAGACTAAGATGTTTCAAACATGCTTTCAACTTGATTTTCAGCCTGAATCATAGGGAAAGAAAAGGTCTGGGGAGAAGGAGAATGAAATGCTCTGTATTTGAAGATAAACAGATTTAGAAGTCTGTGGTTCTAAACGTTTCTCAATGTAATATTTAGGCATTAATACAGCAAAGAGATGCTCGTGATTTTCTGTGCCCTGCTGCCAGATCTTGTTTTTATTTTAGAGAATTCTGCAACACAGGTGTTAAATTTTAAGGATGCCACAGGAAAAACACAGTGGAGCAAGATTACGACATAGGGAAAATGTATGTCACTTTCCAAGGGAAATCAGCTTACGTAATATCTCTCAAGACTGAAATCAGCAGTCTGTTGCAGAAGCCAATTTCTATGTTAGAAAGACTTAGTTGGTATATGTGAAATAAAACAGTATTTTCTGCCTCTCGATAGGAGTGGAGTGGTAAGTGCAGCAGCAGTAAGCCTAGTGATGCAGTAGAGCCTTCTGTGTTTAGGTGGCATTGCAACAGATGTTGAGTGTCTTTTGGTACTGTACCACTCTGAGACTGCTTCAGTCTTTGTCTCCAAACTAGAGACTAGATGTATGGTAACATCTTAAACAGAAAGCTTTTTCTATATTAGATGTACCTTTGCTTGGCACTGGCAGCACTGGTAATGTTAACTGTTGAGTTGTTATATTCCAGAATTAAGAATGTCTTCTGTTAATTTGAAATCTCTGACTAACTCAACATACCTTGTGTCTCTAGTGTGTATAATCTCTATGAAATGGAGAGCACCAACCCTGCATCCCCTGGATGAAATTGAGGGCATGTGTTCCCTTGAACTGGGTAGGCTGATTTCCACTGGGTCATGTGAGCACTCATGTTCCACCTACAGCTGTTGGTGGCAGAGCCTTCAGCAGATCCAGAGGAAAGGCATTGGGTGTTACGCGGTATGAAATACATTTTTCAGGAGTACAGTGTGAGCATAATAGCTGCGTGTCTCAGAGAAAAATGCTTGCTTCTCTTGTAGTAGCCAGTGTCAGGGTGCATTTCAGCTAGACTCACGAAATGGTTTTCAGTATGAGCAGCTCCTTGAGGCTATACTTAGTAAAACTGATGAAACATAGAAAAAAAGAGAGTACTACTACAGTCCTGAAGTCTCTGGCAGCTTCTACCAATCTCCTTCCCACGCCTACTACTTTCATTTGTTTTGCAAGTACAGTAAAAATCTGTTCTGATCAAGTGATTGGTGTTTAAATAACCCATAATTAATACTCCTACTCTCATATTTCTAGGTATTTATGTAACTCTCAGTCCTACTTTTTGCTTAATTTTAATTAGCTGGTTCTATTCTGGGAGATATTGGCCTACATAAAGCAGTGTTCCGTGTCACAGGGTTTTCTCAAGCTTTGTTTCCTGGCTCCAACAAACTCAGGTGAAATGGTAGTGCCTGTGCAGAGCAGTTTCTTTGATTTACGAGGGGGTGTATCCAAGTGGCAGCGTCACGGTATTGTGCCATCGAGCTCTGCGTTCTGGCGTGCTCAGTCCTGACTCGTAAGCTTTTGTGCCTGTTTTTGCCTTGGCTGTAAGGCTGCTGTACTATTAGAAACCAGTGCTGTCAGTTATAGCTGCTTCAGTTAGTGGTGTTCTGCTTAATCTTTTATGTAAGCTGCCAGGGATTACTAACGTCTCACTTGCTGTAATAGAGGATTTAAGGTCTTTTAATTGAAAAACAAATTAAAAAAAAACCAAACAACCCTTGTGCTGTGTAGTTTTTCTCTTCATGGCTTGATAAGACTCTTTTGAAAGCAAGCAAACAAATATTTAGAGTATATGGTCACTCTTTATAAGCAAAGAGTGGGTGACAGCTGCCTCAAATTCTCACAGCTGGAAACTTCTTTTCCACCAGTCTGATCCAAGTATCTCCCTTTCCCAAACACACTTGACCAGGTCATTCACCAGTGACCTCTGAAGAAGCTCGTGTCTCACAGGATGTTTGGGAAGGATTTTTCACAGATAGGTAGTTGAGGGCATTGTAAACACAGTAAGTTTAATAAGTCGATTTTTGCAGTGGACAGAGATTTTAAGGAGCTCTTCTTGCTTCCATTGTATCTCATATCTTTTAATAGTATTAACAGCAAAATTTATCCTTTGTAGTTTATTCATCAAGAAAGCTGAATTTAAAACAACTGCTGATGAGCTCTTATTTTCCTGAGCATTTAACGAATTGACTTGTGTGTTTCTCTCACCTAGAATAGTTAGTCCTAAGCTGATCACTCNCTTTGTAGTTTATTCATCAAGAAAGCTGAATTTAAAACAACTGCTGATGAGCTCTTATTTTCCTGAGCATTTAACGAATTGACTTGTGTGTTTCTCTCACCTAGAACAGTTAGTCCTAAGCTGATCCCTCAAGGGGGAATAAAATTTTGCAGTTACAATACATCAGTCCAAATGTTAGATGTAAGCTTCAGGATTGTTAAAATACACAATATCCAAAAATGGAGAAACATTTTTCCTATTGAGGTCATCCCATCCTACAGTTCCTAAATGCAGGAAAACAAGGAAACTAAGAGAAAAATATTACCATCTGTGTGGGAGGTGTGGAGGAGCTTCCATATGAGAATTGGCTGAAGAGGACTCTTGGTTCTGGGAAAAACACAGTGGGAAGAGGGATATGTGAGAGGTCAGTACAGACTTAAGCTCCAGGAGAAGGCAGCTGTGAAAGAATCTCTTCACTGTCTGCACAAGAAGTGGAGGAAATAAGGCAAAGACAGCAGGTGACACACTGGTAGGGGAGGATATCCTGCAGAGTGGTTCTGCAGCCAGAAACTCAGCATCCAAAGTGCCTCAGCCAAGTTCATGGAAGAAACCTGTACTGAGGACTGTTAAATAGAAATGTACTGTCTGCAGTACTCCAAGACCCAAATTCCTGAAGCCTCATGGAGCATTTTTTGGAGTGTAGTCAGTTTTTATAATTTGTGGAGTGACTTGAGGACCTGGGGTACATCTGTTTTAAGGCTTCGTACATGAAGCAGGCAGAAATCAGCAGGGCAGCAGAAGAACTGCCTATGGATGTGTAAGAAACTATCATAGATCAAATCGATGATGAGATTCTTATGTATAGAGCTGTCTGTAGGGTGTTGAGGTGCTCATGTCACTCAAGTTGCTTTCTGAGAAACTAGCTACAAAACACTTGAGCTGTTAATATTTTTTCTATAGGATGGGAGTCGTTTATATAGTTCTGTTACAGAGGGACTTGAATTGTACTTGTGGCTGGAAGCACGAGTTACAACACGCAGATTACAAATAGCAGTTCATCTAGAATAGATCAGGCAGCTTATTACAAAATGTTTCTATCTAGAATCTGCTTTTGTAACAGAGGGGAAAAGGGGAAAACTGGGCCTTTGTTGCTTAATCTTTGGACAGAAATAAGTATATGGGCTAAAGCTACATCCAGCCCTATGTCTAAACACTGAGTAGTGTGTGATGCTTGGAAAATAATAGGAAAAAATGTGTGTGTCCATCTTAAATCTAAATGCCAGAAATAATACATGAATAAAATATCGCTACCAGGAAAATATTTATAACTTTGGGTTATAGTGAAGTTTCTTGGGTTTATTTATGGATTATTTTTAAAATTATTTTTCAAGTTGCACATTTAAATAGAACCGTTTCGGAATTCCTGATTCGTGAGGAAGTATGTTGCCAGCTCACTGGGCTTGAAGTGATTCAGTCTTTCCTAGCTATCTTCATGTCTTTAAAGTCTGTAGAATACTTTTGCATAATTTTCTCTCTTCCACTCTTAATCCTCAGATAATTTCAGGGCTCTTTGGTGGTGTCATGAGTTCTAAGGTTTTCCGCCACTAGCGATAACAGTCGTAAGTGTTGAGATAATTAGGTTGGCTTTAAAACGGCGTAGTTGAGAGAGGATTTCAGCTGCCTCAGAAAGACATCTTGCTAAATGCCTATACCGTAAAGAACAGAAGGAAAATAGTAACTTATTTTCTGTCCTTTATTTACTGAGTGAGAAATTCAGTGTTTCTCCCTGTTTCAGTTGCAGACATTCAATACTGCTGCACCTTGCAGAGATGTTCAGGACTTGACTAATGGGGTTGCCATGGCACAAGTGCTTCACCAAATGTAAGTTGATGTTTAAATTCAAAGAAGAGGTACTTAATTTCTTGAGGTCTTGGTTTGATGTGCATAGATGCTTTTAAAGCAGAAAGTTAAAGTGGGTGGTTTATAGCAAAAGATACAGCTTTGTGTTGCTTGGGGATGACATCATAGTTGAGTAATAGTCGTGATGGAATGAAGAAGGTATTGTAATACTGCACCATTAAATTAATACTGAAGGATAATTGGGCAAAAGTAATAAGATCATCTTCACTTTTCCCATCAATACTATTTCTGTGGATATCCATGTTTCAGGAAATAATGTTCCTTTTTGGAATGAGGAACTGAAAGTTCAGAGGACATGTCTTTGTGCTCTTGAGACTGCTCAATTAATTTAGATTTAAGTTCTAGGATTTAAATGATAACCTATTTGCATGGAGGAAAGAACTGTGAAACTTCAATGGCAATCCCATTACTGAAAAATAAGAATTTGTTAATCA
>VWYK01115696.1:2521-12981 GCA_013399775.1 Semnornis frantzii | reverse complement strand
AAAAAAAAAAGGGCACAAAACATTAACTAGACTGGACAAGAGATGGACTGCCACCATGGAATTGGTCAATGCAGCAGGCTTTGATCTGAGTGATAGCTGTAACACCCCACATACACTTATTATATGATAACATTCACCTCCTCTTCCCAAGCAGTCTAAGAATGACAATACCATTTATAATGCTTTTACTGTTAAGAGTTTAAAAAGTAATACAAGTTATAAATGAAAAAGGGAAGGGAAGGGTAGGGAAAGGGGAAGGGAAATTCCCTCTCTCTTTTTTTTTTTTTTAAATCCTTAAATTATTATTTTTTTCCTCCCCTGTAATTATGCAAATATAAATTGAGAAAACACCTAGTGCTGGGATGATGAAAGTTGAAGGTCCAAAATAAAAGAGAAACAAAGAAGTTTTCTAAACGAATGTGATACAATGAAAAGAGAGGGAAGCAAGGCAAGGAAAACACAGAAAGGACAAAGGTGGAACTCAGGCATAGCTGAAGAAACATGATCATAAAAGAAAATAGAGCATTTAGTATTATTTATTATAAATGTCTAGTTTGGAAGAGATGATACTTACTCCATCTGCAGCTTTCTCAGTGAACACAACCCAGCTACAGGCCTACAGAAACACAGGCTGATAACTGTCATTTCAACTGTGATTTCTACATGAACCAACAGCAGCCAGACTGTTGGTTGTTCTGTTTTCCTGCTGGACCTCACAGCACCATGAACACCCTGGACTTCTCTTCATGTTTCTTCACTAAGTCAGATCCAGTCTTTCCCTAGAAACAGGGGGCCTGGGGCACAGCCCTATGAGGAGAGGCTGAGGGAGCTGGGGATGTTCAGCCTGGAGAAGAGGAGGCTCAGGGCAGACCTCATTGCTCTCTACAACTACCTGAAGGGAGGTTGTAGCCAGGCGGGGGTTGGTCTCTTCTGTCAGGCAACCAGAACAAGAGGACACAGCCTCAAGCTGTGGGAGCAGTAGAATGGGCTGCCTGGGGAATGGGGAGGTGGTGGAGTCACGATCCCTGGAGGTGTTTAAAAGGAGACTGGATGAGGCACTTAGTGCCATGGTTTAGTTAATTAGAAGGTGTTAGGTGATAGGTTGGACTCAATGATGTCAGAAGTCTTTTCCAACTTAGTTAATTGTGTGATTAATTGGTCCCTTCCAAAGTCAACATGCTGCGAGAGCCAGAGACCCAAGCAGTAGCCTTCAGACTTCCTCTTTGCACTCAGCTGCAGTTTCTCCAGGGATTTATAGGTTCTTTTTTCACAGAATCACAGAAAACATCCAGTTAGAAGAGACGTCCAAGATCATCCAGTCCAACCAGCACTGAAGGCTCAACACTAAACTGTGTCCCTAAGCACCAGGTCCACAGGCTGCTTAAACACCTCCAGGGATGGTGACTCCAGCACTGCCCTGGGCAGACCATTCCAATGTTTGAGAACCCTCTCTGTGAAGAAATATTTCCTAGCATCCAGCCTGAACTTGAAACCATTTCCTCTGGTCCTGTCGCTTGCCACCAAGGAGCAGAGGCCGCCCCCTCCGCTTTCCATAGTACAGAGGGCAAAGGTCAATATTACCCTGTCCAGATATGTGTTTTGAGACTGATGTTGTGTGAGCACACACTCAGTGTCTGTCTGCAAGGACATTAACTTCATTGAAAAGCCATGGGTGGGCTTCATCTGGACTTAGGGAAGAAAGTTACATATTGGCAAATTGTTTGTGATAAGAATGTGACAGAGAAATTATTCTGAAAAACGAAATCCTATCACTGCATGCTTACATCCTCAACAGTGAATGTTGGGGTTTTTATCTGTATTTGTGTCTGAGAACTACATTACTATCTCTAACCTTTATGAGAACTGCTTGATAGATGAGCAGACACAGCCTCAGATGCCAGCTGTTTGCTAGCGTATAAAAGATTTATCAGTGTATAAACCTGCTGATCTTCTGGCATCATTGTAAACACACCGCTCCTAACCATTTCACACTGCCCTTTTAGGGATTTATTATAGACAAGCTTGCCAATCCTCTTCAGGAAAATAGTTGGGCTGATGGTTATATGGGAAGATTTCTTGTTCTTAATAATGTTGTCTTTGCTCATATATGGTAAGAATTAAGATATACAGAGCTACAGGGAGTGTACTTACAAAACTGAGACAGAACAATGGAGGGGAGGCTTGCTCCTCAGCTGCTAGGGTTGCTCTTTAAACAGCTACCAGGTTTGCTCCTTAGACAGCTACTAGGTTTGCTCCTTTGACAGCTGCTAGGTTTGCTCTTTAAACGGCTAGCAGGTTTGCTCTTTAGACAGTACCAGGTTTGATCTTCAGACAGCTACCAGGTTTGCTCTTCAGACAGTTACCAGATTTTCTCTTCAGACAGCTACTAGGTTTGCTCCTCAGACAGCTACCAGGTTTGCTCTTCAGACAGTTACCAGATTTTCTCTTCAGACAGCTACTAGGTTTGCTCCTCAGACAGCTACCAGGTTTGCTCTTTAGATTGCTGCTTGGAGGTGCTGAGGCCACATGACAATAACAGTGAATGCTTGCAAGTTTTCAGGTATCCTTTAAAATGAATCAGCTATTTGCTGCAGGATACTTCTTAGAGGGCACAGAAATGCAGTCTTAACACTGATTAAAAAAAACATTTTCCCAGGCAATGTTGCTCCTTAACCCATTTGGCTTTGCTTCTCCCCATGCTGCCAAATCTTGCATCGGTATTATCAAGATTCTCTCCCTCTGCTCTGGTGGGAACCCACTTGCAATACTGTGTTTTCAGCTTTGGGGACCCCATCATTAAGAAAGATTTGCTTGAGTGGGTCCAGAGGAGGGCCACAAAGATGATCAGAGCCCTGGAATATCTCTCTTATGAAGAAAGGCTGAGAGAGTTGGGAATTCTCCAGTCTACAGAAAAGGAAGCTCCGGGGAGAGCTTATAGCAGCCTTAAAGGAGGACCACAAGAAAGCTGGAGAGAGACTTTTTACAAGAGTTTACAGTGATATGACAAGGGGTAAAGAGTTTAGACTGAAAGAGGGTAGATTTAGATTAGACAAGGAAGAAATTCTTTACTGTGAAGGTCGGTGAGGCACTCGAACAGGTTGCTCAGAGAATTTGTGGATGCTTCTTTCTTGGAAATGCTCAAGGCCTGGTTGGATGGGGCTTTGAGAAACCTGGTCTAGTGGAAGACAACACTGCCCAGGACAGAGGGGTTGGAACTAGATGATCCCTAAGATCCCTTCCAACCCAAATCATTCTCGTGACTCTAAGATACAACTTCTGTGGTTGTTCTCCAAAGTATGGCACTTCCATACGTCAGCATGCCTTCTGCACTCAATTTCCTATCAGCTCTTTGACAATATTTTCCTATCCTTAACAGCTGAAACACATTAAATGATTGCTAGCACACTACCATTTTCTCTAGCAGACTAATATTTGTCACTGTACAATATATTACATCTGATTTTATTGCCTTATCAGCTTCATTTGCAAGGGGTCAGGCAGTTGTTATTGTCAGAGTATTATGATAGCTCTTCAAAGGAAATCTGAACACATTTGATATACATCAAACATTCAAACACCTGAAAAATGTTGTTTGAAACTGTGCTCAGGGATTAGTATAAGATTCATGACCATTATAAAAGTGTACAAATTGCTGTAATGGATTCAATTTACTCCCACTCTCTAAAATTCTTACTGCTTTCACAGGATTAATAAACCCCCCACTGCATAATCACATCCAACATGCCCACTAGAAAAGCTTTGAGGATTTTAGTTCAATAATCTACTCAAAAATAAAAAGAATGGTAGCAAACATTTTGTATAAAAGAAGTCTTTTTTAGCTATGCCAATTTAATTTGGTGTCTAAATGTGCTCTTCTTGAGTAAACATTAAATAACTGAACTGTTGGAGCCTGCAGAGATCTCAGATGCATCCACTTTAGCAGACATCTATGTAACACTGCTATTTTTCCTAATTCTTATCCAGTCTGCACTTATCTTTCACATTTATTATGACAGCAGAAATGCAAAAAGTACAGCTAAACTACTGTCTCTGTATTCACAAAGCAAGGGATTGTCAACCTTTATGTCTCCTTGCTGGTAGCAATGCTGGTAAATCTACTCAATACTTCAACCTTAGTTGGTTGGCTGGTTTAGATCCTACAGGGGTATTCAGGTTCTTCAGCTATATCTAACAGTAGGGAGGATTCTGTTTTTATTGATTAAGCTGTCCAAGTGCAGTGAGAGGTTATGAAACCCTTGGAAGAGTAGGTTGGGAAAGCAAACAAAGTCACAGGGAGACACAAAATGCCCCAACACTGTCAGTTCAGAGAACAGGACTTAACGCTGGGATCCTTTTGTGTCTGAATTCAGTCCACATGTAGAAAAGAAAGAAGGTGACTCCTGGTCTTCTCTGCTTCTTCACATCTTTTCATCTCCTTCTAGTGAGGAAGAAGGAGGAGACAGACCTAAAACGTTCAGATTGCTGGGAGTCTGTGGCAATGTCCAGTTTCTCCCTTGGGTGCTGCAGTGGACCAAAGACATCTTCATGTGTTCACACACAGCTCATTCTATCAGTGTGGCCTCATGCAAACTGATGTGTCGTGGAATCATAGAACCACAGAATGGTTTAGGTTGGAAGGGACCTCAAAGATCATCCATTTCCAAACCTCCACCATGGGCAGGGATACCTCCCACTGGAACAGGTTGCTCAAGGCCTCATCCAACCTGGCCTTCAACACCTCCAGGGAGGGAGCAGCCACAACCTCCATGGGCAACCTGTGCCAGTGCCTCACCACCCTCACTGTAAAGAACTTCTTCCTAACATCCAGTTTAAATCTCCTCTCTG
The DNA here is from genome assembly GCA_013399775.1 of Semnornis frantzii. Classification (NCBI taxonomy): domain Eukaryota; kingdom Metazoa; phylum Chordata; class Aves; order Piciformes; family Ramphastidae; genus Semnornis; species Semnornis frantzii. The sequence goes on along the minus strand of VWYK01115696.1, from coordinate 8,136 downwards.
CCAGTTTGAACCCATTACTCCTCGTCCTGTCATTACAAGACCTTGTAAATAGTCCCTCCCCAGACTTCCTCTAGGCCTCCTTCAGATACTGGAAGGCCACTCCAAGGTCTCCTCAAAGCTTCTCCAGGCTGTAGAGCCCCAACTCTCATAGCCTGTTCACATAGCAGAGCGGCTGCAGCCCTCTGAGCATCTTCGTGGCCTCCTCTGGACTCACTCCAACAGTTCAATGTCCTGCTTGTGTTGGGGCTTCAGATGGGGGCTCCAGAACTGTACCTAGGAGAGGTGCTCCAGCCCTCCGATCTCGTCACGGGGCAAGAGATGTACTTACACACTAACAGAGAGCAGGAGACGACATTCCAGGGCTGGTGTGACTGAAGGCTAGTAAGGGCCTACAGTCCATTGCCCTGAAGCATGCTGGGGACACAGCAGCACACCCGGAGTCTCACAGAGATGAGCCAGGGGCTCCTGAGGTTGTAGCAGCCAACCAAGAAACATCAGTGAAGCACCTTAACAGAATTGCAGGGTTGAAGTGGGACATGGCCAGCAGCCCAGCCGAAGCCTCTGCACGGATGCATGGAGCATGGGCAACAAACAGGAGGAGCTGGAAGCTACCTTGCTGCTGGAAGGCTATGACGTAGTGGCCACTACTGAAACCTGGTGGGATGAATACTGTGAATGGAGTGTGGCTATTGATGGCTACAAGCTGTTCAGAAGGGACAGGAGAAGGAGGAGGAGTGGAGGTATTGCCCTTTGTGTTAAGAAATTGAATGCAAAGGCATATCCCTAAAGAATAGCCATGAGCAAGTCTAAAGCTGTGTCCAGTTCTGGGACCCCAGTTCAAGAGAGACATAGAACTGCTGGAGAGAGTCCAGCACAGAGCCACAAAGATGATGAAGGCAATGGAAGATCTCTCTTATAAGGAGAGACTGAAGAAACTGGGGCTCTTCAGCTTGGAGAGGAGAAGCCTGAGGGCGGACCTCATGAATGTTTACAAAAATGTAAAGGTGAGTGCCAGGAGGCTGAAGCCAGGCTCTGCTGGGTGATGCCCAATGACAGAACAAAAGATAATGGGCAGCAGCTGAGGCATAGGAAGTTTCCTGTAAAGATGAGGACGAATTTTTTTCCCTGCGAGGGCGTCAAAACACTGGAACAGGCTCCCATGGGGGATTGTGGAGTCTCTCTCTCTGGAGATACTCAAGAGTTGCCTGGATGTGTTCCTGTGTGATCTGCTCTAGGTGCTCCTGCTCTGGCAGGAGGCTCGGAGTGGATGAGTTTTCGAGGGCCCTTCCCACTCCTGACATTCTGTGATTCTGGTTAGGAATCAGAGCTCAGGGCAACAACAAGAATCTATTGGTCAGAATTTATTACAAGCCTCCTGATAAAGAGGAACCTATTGATGAAGCATTCCTACTCCAGCTACAGAAGGCATGACACCAGAAGGCTCTGGTTCTGCAGGGAGTCTTTAACCACCCTGACATTTGCTAGAAAAGTAACACAGTGAGTTCTTGGGAGTGCCTTGATGATTAACTTCTTGAGACAAGACATAGACACCTCTACTTGAAGGGATGCAATACTGGATCTGGTCACCAATGCAGGTGAGCTCATCATAGATGCCAAGATTGGAGGCATCCTGGCCTGCACTAGTGGAATTCATAGTACTAAGAGACACAAATCGGGCAAGGAGCATAGTCAGGTCCCTGACTATGGACCCAGCTCTTCATGGAGTTAGTCAATAGGGCACTCTGGGAAATGGTCCTCAGGGACAAGGGAGCAGAACAGAGATGACAGATCTTTAAGGACATGTTCCATAGAACACAAAAGAGCTCAATTCCCAGGGAAAAGGCCAGTGTGGCTGAGCTGAGACCTGATGGTCAAGTTCAAAGGCAAGAAGGAGCTGCACAGACAGTGGAAGCAGGGACAGGTATCCTGGGAAGCTCCCCCAGAGAAGCTCCCCCATTGTGTAGGGATGAGGTCAGGAAGGCTAGGGCATGATTAGAGCTGAACTTGGCAAGGGATATGAAGAATAAGAAGGGTTTATACAGGGACATAAATGAAAAAAGGCATGTTAAAGAAAACATACCTCCCTGAAGAGCAAGAACAGTGAGTTAGTAACAACAGATGAGGAGAAGGCTGAGGTTATCAACAACTTTTTTTGCCTCATTCTTCACTGGCAACCTGTCTCCCAACATCTCCCAAGTTAAAAAAAAACTACAGGGCAGAAAAGTCCCTCTCACTGTATGTGAAGATCAGGTTGCTGACCACCTGAGGAACCTGAAGATACACAAGTCCATGGGATGTGACAAGATACATCAGACGGTCCTGAGGGAATTAGCTGAAGTAGCTGTGAAGCCACTCTCCATAATATTTGGAAAGTCCTGGCAGTCAGGTGAAGTCCCTGGGGAATGGAGAAAGGGAAATATTACACCCATTTTTAAAAAGGGAAGAAAGGAGGACCCTGGGAGCTGCTGACCTCTCAGCCTCACCTCTGTACCTGGGAAGATCATGGAGACGATTCTCCTAGAGGCTTGTGAGAGTGGGCTGTGTTAACCCAGCACACAGGGAGAGGTCAGTGGGAGTGACAAACTGGCGTCCACCAAACTTGTCATTCGGGAGAAGACGAGGGACTCAACAGAAAGTGCAGATCAGCTCTAGAAGTAGCCCAAAAGTAAGAGTTTTTAAGGTTCTAGAATAAAGCAATGTAATAATGATTGTGTAAATAGAGAAAAGCTACTCTGCCACCACCAAACAAATCAATTTTTTCTTGTTACTTGTGGTAAGCTGCCTCAGATGCTACCTGCAACAGAAACCAGAAAGCCAGATATCTCAGATACCTCACTAGGTATGACTCATATGTCTCACTTGGGTATAACTCTGGGCAACAGCACTGCCTGTTGTGCTCTCCTTCAGATCTTTTGACAGCTTCCTTATTCTAACCTCCCTTTTGCTTCTGTTGACACAATGCCCAGTCAGGGACAGGTTACTCACATCTCTTTCTTTTTTCTCTGTGCTTTGCTGCCCTACCAAATACTTCGGCTGGACACGAAGCCCACACAATGCATTGAGTTCCCTATATTGCTTAAGAAGCATCTTCTTGAGGCTGTCTAGTCCCCGTACTTGGTCCTTCATGGCATGATTTTGTTAGAAGGAACAGTAATTTCTGTAAACAAGCTATGGTGTAAGATACCTTACAGAATGTAACAGTAAGTGGGATCCATTTTTCTTTAAGACAGCAGTTCACCATGTTTTCCCTTCCTTAATCAGCAGGGGACTGGGGCTCTTTATTTATGGTTTCCAACTCCTTCATTTAAGTAATTAATGCATATGCTTAGGACTAATTTTACTTTCTCATTATAGAAAGTAGAGATGGAAAGGAACTGTTGGATCAGCTGATATATCAATCAGCACTACTGCGAGATTGACCTTTATTTAATAAGGTATTTAATCAGCTTTCAACTTCTAGTTTTGATGCCTCATTTGCCTCCCCTTGAGTATCATCATTTAGCACACTGGTAAAGTAGTTCCCTCATAAGATGTTTTTAACAAGGCTTAGTCTCAGAATACATATTTTAATAATAATTCCACCACTATTTAGCTTTTCTAGTTCACCTTCCACTACTCGACCTCAACATACCTTAACAACAAAGTCAGTCCCATTCCCCTCCATTTGAAAGACACAGAAACTGAGACATATCATAGAATAGAATCATAGAATCACTGAGGTTGGAAGAGACCTCCAAGATCATCCAGCTCAACCTATCACCCAGCCCTATCCAATCAACCAGACCATGGCACTAAGTGCCCCATCCAGTCTGTTCTTGAACACCTCCAGGGATGGTGACTCCACCACCTCGCTGGGCAAGCCCATTCAATGCCAATCACTCTGTGAAGAACTTCCTCCTAATATCCAGTCTATATGATAGATACAAGCTCAAGAAGAGAACTAGCAATCACTTTCAGCTATTCCAAACACTGCTCCAGGGCTTTTGCCTTGCTGCCACTCAATATTACTAGGAAAATAGAAGTATTTCCCAAAGTGTGGCAGCTGCAATCCTCTTCCACAGGCAGGACAGACCTTGAGGCGAGGCTCTCTGTCAGCTTTCTATCTTTGGTGCCCCTGAGTCTAAGTCTTTTTGTTTGCTTGGAGAACCCACTAACTAAGCAACTGATCACAGTCAAACCCACAGGGGTATAAATGGAGTTCTCCTATAGGATAGGAGCATTCTTGCTCTTGCTCCACAGAGGCAGCCCTTGCAGCTTGGAACTTCTTCCCTTTAGAATGGAACCTAAGCAACTTAACCTCCCACCTTGGTGAGCACAAATACATCTATATCCTGGGTATCATAGAATGGTTTAGGTTGGAAGGGACCTCAAAGATCATCCATTTCCAACCCCCCGCCATAGGCAGGGACACCTCCCACTAGTACAGGTCACTCAAGGCCTCATCCAACCTGGCCTTGAACACCTCCAGGGAGGTATCACAGTATCACCGAGGTTGGAAGAGACTTCAAAGATCATCAAGTCCAACCCATTACCACAGACTTCAAGACTAGACTAGGTCTAGACTAGACTAGGTAACATCCACAATCCCCCTGGGCAACCTGTGCCAGTGTCTCACCACCCTCACTGTAAAGAACTTCTTCCTAACATCCACTTTCAATCTCCTCTCCGCCAGTTTAAACCTATTCCTTCTCATCCTGTCATTACAAGACTTTGTCAATAGTCTCTTCCCAGCCTTCCTGTAGGCCCCCTTCAGATACTGGAAGGCCACTCCAAGGTCTCCTAGAAGCCTTCTCTTCTCCAGACTGAAGAACTCCAATTCTTGTAGCCTGTCTATGGGAGTTTTTCTTCTTCTTAGTGAGTTGTGTGAATGTTTTGGGTCATTTCTCCAAACAGTGAAACACTCCATGTAGTTCAATAGCTTATTCAGCAGTGCAGCAATATTTTCCAAACTGACATCTGAATCTGGAATTTTATCACATTGGGAGGAGAGTGGATTTAATGGCAACACATCATTGGCTGCCAGACCCCCGTTTTGTCTGCCTTGAAACACAAAAGTAAGTGTTTTCAAAATGAAGACATGGAATTGTCTTCTGAGTCTGTACTGAGGAACCTTGGTTGCTGGTCTCACAGCATCTCCTAAAACCTTGAAAATACTTTGATTTGCTGCCTTAGTTTGAGGAAGTCCTCTCCTCAAGTTCCATCTCTGTGTAGCAGTTTAAGAGCTGACAATCTATTTTGGTTTTCAATTATAAACAAGGAGAGGAACCTTCTGGAGATTCTTTTGAATATAGAGTGAACAAGCAGGGCATTGATTGTAAAAGGAAAATAATGATAAAGTCTGTATAATTCCTTTGTTTGCTAATTGGTATAAAAAGCCAAGATATAAACAGTTCCTCACCCTTTGTTCCCTTTGCCTTCTGCCTTCCACCCCCTCCACTGCTTCTCTGTCCATGACTGAATACTAACCCTGACTGAACTGGTAACGGCTGAGATTTTGCTGGTTTTCTCTCTGGGGGGAGAGAAGAAGGTGGCATTGGCCTTCTTTGTCCGGGGGGGGAGGATTGGATTTCTGTATAATTTCTAAACTGTAAATAATAGTAGATAATTGTAAATAC
>VWYK01115695.1:197-13000 GCA_013399775.1 Semnornis frantzii | reverse complement strand
AGTACAAGGGGACAATCACTCCCCTAGGTCTGCTTGCCTTGCTATTTCAGTAGCTATCACTGGTTTTCAGCCTTTTAGCCAGTTTTGTGAAGAAGATCCTCCACACTGCTCAGAAGCTGAAATCAGGAGCCTTCATATTTAAGAAGACATAGCTAGCATTTCCTGCTCATGAGGAGAAGAGAGAGTATTTCCTGTTCAAGAGGGGAGATCTGTGTGAGGTTTTTTTCCATAATGTCACTTCATCTTTCAATAATACTATGATGTGAATACATATACCTATTGTTTATTGCCGTGGGAAACGAAGCAGAATATATTTTGTTGGTAATTTCTATGGCAGTGGAATGAAGCAGGGGGTGGTGATTCAAGCCAATTACTAGATTCAGGTACTTCTATATTTAAATTTCTTCCCAGTTACCTCAGCATAATTAATAAATGATAACACTCAGTATTTCCAAGGAAATCTAGACAGCTGTACCACATGTCACTCCTTTCTTTAGCATGCCATAGAAGTCCCTCCTCCGTGCTATCTATTCTGTTGTCATAACTAAAGATCTGCAGCAGGAAATGCCACATTTCAAACCTAGGTTTACTGCACGCTTGACAGACTCCCACAGCTTGCTTCTTTGGAGCTTATTTCCATCCAAAACACTTGGTGAAACCAGCAGCTTGTTCTCATGAAGACTAATTTGTGAGGAGGATGCCAATATATACATTATTGAGGTCATATTGAATGTGATGATATGGGAGATATTTGTTTCATTTGTACGGGAATCAGTGCATATGGCCTGGCAGTATTGGATTAACGGATGAATTTCATAATCTCTTCCAACCAGAACAATTCTGTGATTCTATGACTCTATGATCCTATAGCATGTTAGGGTGGTCCAAGATGAACATCATAGAATCATAGAATGCACTGTGTTGGAACAGACCTTTGGAGATCATCTAGTCCAATCCCCTTGCTAATGCAAGTATTCCTAGGTTTAGGTCAGGTTGCCAAAGACCCCATCAAGTTTGATCTTTCATGTCACCAGGGATGATGTCTTCACCTTCCATCTGGGCAACTTGTTCCAGTATTTCACCACTCTCATGGTAAAGAACTTCCTCCTGGTGTCTAACTTGAATCTACCTCATTCAAGTTTCAAACTACTGCTCTGTGGTGAGGCAGTCCTCTTTTTGGTGCTCCAGGTGCATACTTGGGGAATTAGAAGAACAGAAAAACTTTGACAATACTCTGAAATCAGCTGGAAATTTGCCTCTTTATCATCGGTTTGTCATCAAGTCTAACCTGCTGGATTCTAATTTACTACAGAGGTTAATGATCAGTTTGTTTAGAATTAAAACATAAACACATTTACATGCACTTATCTCCATAGCTGTACTGTTTATGAATGCTTATAATTAGAATTATTCCATTCTATTGTATTCCTGGCAGAATTTTTCATACTATTAACACAAAATCAGGTGTAAACTGGTTTTGATGATTGAGAGTTGAAGTTGTTCAGCCTGAAGATGAGAAGGTTACTGGGAAAGCCTCTTGTGGCTTTTCAGTATTTAAAGGAACCAACGAGAAAGATGGGAGAAGGCATTTTAACAGGACCTGTTGTGACAGGACGAAACACGATGTTTTAAACTATAAGAGGGAGATTCAGACTTGACAAAAGGAAGACTTTTATTGCAATCAGGATAGTGAGGCCCCAGGTTTCTCAGAGAGACAATAGATGCTTCATCCCTGGAACTATTTCAGGTCAGGGTGTCTGAGGCTCTGAGCAACATGCTCAATTTGTAGATGTGCCTGCTTACTACAGGGAAGTTAGACTTCATGAACTTTAGAGGTCACTTCCAACACAAGCTCTTTGATGATTCTATGTCCCAGAAATGTGCAGATGCTGCTTAATTTGCATATGCTGCCAGCAGCCTTTCCAGTTTGCTCCATCTCCAGAGAAGCAGTAGTTTTTTGGCAAGGCCATCCCACTTACCTCCTTCCTCATGGTCACCAGAGAACTAGCATTGTCCAGAGGTCACACAGCATTTTTACAATCTATTTGGCCAGCTTCTGCCAGAACATTGGTGCTACTCAGCCCTGGTTTCACTGTGAAAAGGATATTTGCTGGAGGCAAGAGCATTTTGTATCACAGTCAAGCGTGATATCATCTGTGTAGGGACGCGAGAACAGCTCAGAGCCCAGCATACCTTCCTCAGGGGTACGAAGGATGCTCCCAGTGCACCCCGTGTCTTGGTACCACCTGCCTGTGCCAGCAGAAGGAAAGGTGACTAACGTCATGCTTAAAAAGAAATTCCCCTTCTATTATTAATGAGAGAGTCCCGATGGAGAAAAATACTGTCTTGATCTCTCTTTTAGTCACATCTAAGGCTGCGAGTTTCAGATTGTCTGTTTTTCTCTTTTAGAGAGCAGCCAATTTTTCCCTTGTTTTTCTGTCCACCCATTTCCACCCTCTCATCTTTCCTGCTGCCCTGTGTCGCTTGTCGTGCTCCGTACTCTGCTGCATCCTTGCCTTGTCTTCCTTAAGGCCTCAAATTCTTTCATATATAACAGATGTTATTTCCTTATTCTTGCTTCCTGCTTATTTTTTTGTGTGTCACTTCTTTCTTTTCTGCTGCAGGTTTCTTTGTCTTTCTTCTTTTCCTCTGGTCCTTCACTCCTCACTGCTGACATTTGGATCACTTTTAGCTGATCTCCAGCACATCGTCTTCTTCCACATCTTTTTCCTTCTCTCATTTTACCAAATTCTTCTTTCTTTCCCCTATTCCTTCTTAATAATGTTTACCTTTGTTTATCTGTCCTGTTTCCAATGCACTCACAGCCCATTCACCATTTCAGAGTCCTCAGAGTACACTCTCCCTGGAGGTGTTTGAGGTCAGTTTGGACAAGGCCTTGAGCAACCTGATCAAGTGGAAGGTGTCCCTGCCCATGACAAGGGGGTTGCAACTAGATGATCTTCTATGCCCCTTCCAACCCAAACCATTCTATGATTCTATGACTTGTGACAGGACCACTGAGACCACTAGGTGTCACAAAGTTCGCTCAGCACATTTGGCTTCTGGCAGGCTGGAAGGTCATGGCTGAGAGAGGGGGCTGGTAGCCAGGATTGTTGGGTGGCCCCGACACAGCTTCAGGCTCATGCTGTGGATTTGTGTTTCGCCAAGTTCTCATTTGTCATTGTTAGTCCTTCCTTCCTCATTAGATAATTATCATCCATGCCACCTCCCTTTTCTAATCATCCCCTGAATGCTTAAATTATCACTACATCATTCAGATATATCTTTGATCTCCTCAATGTGATTTTATTTTCCTTTCTGTAGGTAGCTTGTTTATTGCTGGCCCCTTCATCCCTAAATGTTTGTCTTGCTTGCATTGAATGGGTTCTTGTTCCTCTTTGTTCACATATTCCAGCAAAACAGGAAAAAAAAAAAAAAAGTCCTTTTTTTTTTCTTTCTGTTGCTTTTATAATCCACAAGCAAAGCTTATCCCCACATTGAATTTGAGAAGATGTATTTTAAAAGCATAAATCAAATACCTCCATTCAGTATTCATATGTGTAGAATTAGGTGTGTGGGAGGGAAGGGGGTAGGAAAAAAAAACAGAGGTGCTCAGGAAGGAGACAATGAGTGAAAAATAAAAGATAGAACTCAAAAAATCAATTAAGGCATTTTCTTTTCTCAGACAAAAAAGCCGTTCAGGACTTGCAGCACAAATAAGGTTTTTTTTTTCCTTGAAACATTTCTATACATTTCTTCCTGAATTTTGAGTTGAATGTAAACCAAATAGCACTAATGTGAACCAATAACCATTTCTTAGTTCATTAAAGAGTTCATCTGCGTTGTTTTATGAACCTTTATTGTTTAAGGCGATATTGAACCTCTCTGTCTGAGAGGTCTGCATAGGTAAATGGCTTGACAGCAAGACCTAAATGTACACATTTATTACATTTGAGGAGTATTCTAATACCAGGTACATATTTAGACACAGTTGCTTTATTGCTTTCTTTAACTGCACTTGAAAAAGTGACTGTGAAGCTGTAGATCTATCCTTCGTTATCTGTCTTTGGAAGTCTTGGTCTAAATCAAGGAAAGACAAGACTGACTGCAAATTACGCTGACCTGAAATGAGTTAGGGTAGTCACAGCCAAGTTCCACTGACCGTTTATCAAACACCACAAACTGACATCTGTTTCCTTCAGATCTCATAGATCATAGGAATATGAGCAAGAAGAATAGTGGCATCAAAAAAAAAAAAAAGGCATCAATTTTTTTTTTTTTTTTGAATGAGATGCAGAGGAGGAATCTCATGCTGCCCTAGTCCTGTAATACACCTAAACTATAGCTGCCCTTGGGAATGTTCCACTCAGGCTTCAGAGGAAAAGAATTAGTGTTTCATTTTCCAGGACTGTCACACCCCACCTTAATGAGCACTTAAAAGAGATGAATGTGCTGGGAATGAAAAGATTTATTTGAGATATTTAAATAATCTCTCTCAGCTATAACTAATCTGACATCCTCTGCTCTCAGAGCGATATTTTCACTGTTATTTTTGATAATATTCAACGGAAGTTTGTTGCTGAGGGATGTTGCAGGGTGAAAATATGCACCGTTGGGTAACAGTGAATCGCTGGAGCAGCAGTAGCCAAAATAATGCTCCTCAGACACCTTTTGCGTCTCTGATTGAGATAATTTCAATTAATAGATTGAGTTCCCTTTCCAGATGTAAACAGCCTCCAAAATATCCAGTCAAATTTGGGGAAATTAATAGCACAACAGATCTTAAAGACTTTACAGCGCACTAAAAATCCTTGCGAGAGTTATGACACAGTCTGTTACTATCAGCCATGAAGTACATTACAAAGGTAATGTGGGTTTAAGAAAGAACTACTGCAGAATGTATATTTTCATTATCAAAAACGTTAAGCCATTTATCCTGAGGAGTCAGAATAATCATTAATGGCTGGAAATTTATGGTGCCAGATCTTAAACTAATGTGAATGATTCCAGGTGTTACTAATGGCTTCGGTGAAATGTGCCAGTATCTAAGACTTCTACTAAATCTGAGGTAATAGTCGAACGCTTAATCTCGACAGATGAGTAGCAATTTAACTGACACATTGATTGGATTCTGTAGGCTTAAATGGCACACATTGTAAAGGTACGGTCAAACAGCAATCAAGAGGGTGACTTGGAAGTCATTCGCTTTCAAGTCATACCACTGTATTTGTGTTGGAAAGGTTGTATTTAACCTACTTTGAAACTATTTTATTTCAAGTACGTGGGCGCTTTTTGGATGTCGGCGTAATGAAAGTTTGGAAAGTTGAGCTGTATTTTTTCCCCCCCCCACCCCTTTCTCGGTCATTTTTAATTAATCTAAGACCAACTGACTGATTGTAGGCTGAACGAACAAGCCAAATTTCAAAATTTTAAATGGGCCCCCAAAAAAGCTTATATCGGGCTCTAATTGCCTTAATGCTGCCACACAGCAAAATGAAATTGTATTTATCAAATTAATGTGAAATGTCAATATTCATTAGTGTTGCGTGCTACTCCATATATTTAAATCTGGTCTAAGAAGCTATCCCTTGGTAGCTTTAAGTGAAAGGTATTGAAAGGAGTTCTGTCCAAGCTGGAGTAGCTGGGAATTTACAGTATTGGACATTGATTTTAATGGTGCATATGCTGAGGCTGCATTATCGCTTTATGGTCTGGAGGTCATAGGAGGAGATGGTCCGTTAGAGGTGGCCAATCAACGCCAATGCCCATTCGTTAAGAGCAATGAATCCTGCCCACCCCGAAGCCCGCCTTGCATTGGAGACGTTACCTGAGTGCTGTCAACATACTTTGAAACCACATAAAAATAAATTATCCATAGGTTTACCTGTCGGAAAGATAGATTCGGTGCATCAGAGTGTTGCAGCCATTTCAAGTGACAGGGGTGCCTATCATGTTCTCGTAATAGGGTCAAACAGCTGGATGGGGATTTAACGCTCAGCAAGGCCAGAAGGCCTGAGCACTTCAAGTGTAGGATGAATGGAGTGATAGAAGGCAGCAGGACCTGTTTATTACAGCATTTTTCTGCTTGACTGCAAACCTGTAATGATTGCCACACTGCTGGATTGACAGTTGCCCTCTTTCTTCTAGTGCTTGTGAAAAGTGGGTGAAGGCAAAAAAATTGTGCCTGCTGACCTATCTCAATGCCCCATAAAGAGTTCAATTTACTTCTCCTGACAAGCAGGTGATAAGTTGTTTTTTGTTGAGTTTGATTGGCTCACATAGGTTAAGTAAAACACGGGTTTAATTAATACTGAGGAAAAAAAATTGCTTTTCTGTATCAATTTTTTTAATTAATGAGACATACTCTCCGGTCCTCTCTCCATTTTCCTACTTAATCCCCAAAATTGCACCTTTCTGATGGGGTTTCTCATGAAATGAAAAGGAAAGTAATGCATTTCTGGAACCGCTGGTGATGTTAGCAACAATGACCCAGATAAGATTACCAGTAGGTGCAATTTTTTATAACAGTAACAGTAACATTGATTTCCTTTACTTTATAACTTTGTTTTCATAAATATTGTTGAGTATAATTGACAGGCATGTGAGTCAATGAAAATGGGACTTAACCACTGAAAATACAATGGAGGACTAACTTCTACTCGTTCCCGGTGCTTTTCCAGCACCTGGAAATATATTACTGTGAGGGAGTTGCACATTTTTCTTCCTTAAATACTCTTGAAAGCATAGGGACAAAGAAAGGAATTCAGAAAGAATATTTGGGGAATGCAGAAAAATGTTTTTGACAAGTAAAAGGCACTGTTGGGTAGTGTTAAACTAATGAAGTAACTCCTGTGAATCCCTGAACCTATTAAACCAAAATCAGAGGACATTTAACACATTGAATGACGTGGCCTACAGGATGGTTTTTAATATGGGGTTTTCTTTTTAAACAAATGACCCAGCAGAGCTTTAGGTTCTCCAAATGAGCCATTACTGGGGTTTTTTTGGATCAACTTCTGTGTTGTCCATGGACTTAGCACTCAGTAGGGCACTGAAGAAAGGAAAAGTCTCGAGTAGCAAGACCATGTGATTTATTATCGATTTTTCACTCATAAAAAATCCTGTTAAAAAGAGGGAGGGGGGGAAATTAAGTTCTCTGAGTATAAAGCACATGACAATATAAATCATTTCAATACGTGGCTTTTGGAGCAAATGTGACATGACAAAATACCCAAGCAGATGACATGAAACCCAAGTGATAAAAAAAAAAAAGCATTAATTGTAAAGCCTCAGCTCGTTTTATCCATCTGTATCTTCACCCACGCAGCTGAATCGGCACCAACAGTGCTTCTTGTCCACATTATCCAAGTCCAGATCTTGACCATAGGTATTGCTAAGGTGGGGGTCTGATGTCTCATCCGGATTTTGATAGAATCATAGAGATAGTTTGAATTGAAGGGATTTGTAAAGGTCATCTGATTCCAGCCCCGCCCTGCAGTGAGCATGTTCAACCAGAGCAAATTGCTGAAAGCCCAGAATGCTGTGACCCGGAATGGTTCCAGGGAGGGGTTTTCTGCCACCTCTCTGGGCAATCTGAGACAGTGTATCACCATCCTCATTGTAAAACATTTCTTACTTATCTCCAATCTAAATCTCCCTCTTTTAGTTATAAACTGCCACCTCAGACCTGTCCCAACAGGTCAATGTCTCTCCTGTGCTGAGGGCTCCAGAGCTAACCACAGCACAGCAGCTGGGGGTCTCAGCAGAGTGGATCAGAGGGACAGAAACCCCTCGCTCCACTTGCTGGCCACACTACTTGGGCTCAGTGCAAGACATGGTTGGCTCTGGACTGGGAACACACAATACTGGCTCATGTCTAACTTTTCACCTGTCAGGACCCCCAAGCTCTTTTCCATGAGACTGATCTCAATCCCATCATTTCCCAGACTATACTGATACCAAGGATTGCCCAACCAAATTACCATCTCCGTGTTTGAACCATTGGATTATGAATGATTGCACAAATCTTTGTAGAGAGGCATGGTGCTGGCAAAAGTGTTCCCTCCTGGCCTTGAGACTTGCTTGTGTGGGTGTCCTGGACCATATAGGCACAAGAGCAGGTGTGAAGTCCAACACGAAATGCCATCTGGGCAGGAGCTGTGAAATGCCTAGAGAAAAGAAGCAGTGAGAAGAGAAGGCTCCAAGGAGATTTTGTAGTGGCCTTCCAGTACCTAAAGGGTGCTAAAAGAAAGCTGGGCAGAAACATTTTGCAAGGCCTTGTAGTGATAGGGTGAGGGGCAATGGCTTTAAACTGCAAGAGGAGAGATTTGAACTGAACGTTACAGAATCACGGAATCACAGATCTTGAGCTGCCTTCCAACAGAGGTTGGAAGGAAGCTCCAGAAATGATTGTATACAACCCCCCCGACTAGGCAGGATCCCCTAGGGTATTTCATACAGGAACTAATCCAGTCTCCAGAGGAGACTCCACAACCTCTCTGGGCAGCATGTTCCAGTGCTCTGTCACCCTCACTATATAGAAGTTTCTCTTCATATTGAGGTGAGAGTTTCTATGTTCCAGTTTGTAGCTGTTACATCTAGTTTTATTGGCCCTATCCACTTGACACCCACGTCTCAGATATTTGTATACATTGATCAGATCTCCTCTCAGTCTTCTCCAGACTAAACAACCCCAGGTTTCTCAGTCTGTCTTCATAGGGGAGATGCTGAAGCACCCCAGTCATCCTGGGGCTTCAAGGAGACCTTATGGTAGCCTTCCAGGATCTGAAGGGGGCCTACAGGAAGGCTGGGGAGGGATTATTTACAAGGTCTTGCAATGACAGAACAAGGGGCAGTGGGTTTAAACTGGAAGAGGGGAGATGTAAACTGGATGTTAGGAGGAAGTTCTTTACAGTGAGGGTGGTGAAGCACTGGTACAGGTTGCTCAGGGAGGTTGTGGCTGCTCCCTCCTTGGCGGTGTTCAAGGACAGGTTGGATGAGGCCTTGAGTGACCTGTACTAGTGGGAGGTGTCCCTGCTTATGGCAGGGGGTTGGACATAGATGACCTTTGAGGTCTCTTCCAACCTTACCATTCTATGATTATGTGATTCTGTGATCCTTGTGGGTCTTTGCTGGACTTTTTCCAGCAGGTCCCTGTCTCTCTTGAATTGGGAACCCCAAAACCGGACACAGTATTCCAGGTGCGGTCTCACTAGGGCAGAGTAGAGGGGAGAAGAACCTCTCTAGCCCTGCTGGACACACTGTTCCTCATGCACCCAGGATATCATTGGCTCTCTTGGCCACCAGGGCACATTGCTGCCCCATGCAGAACTTGCTGTCCACCAGGACTCCAAGTCCTTTCTCCACAGAACTGCTTTCGAGCAGGGCAACTCTCAACCTATACTGGTGCCTGTTGTTATTCCTCCCCAGATGCAGGATTCTGCACTTGTCCTTACTGAAATTCATATGGTTAGCCTTTGTGCAACACTGCAGCCTGTCCAGATCTCATTGGATGGCAGCGCAGCCTGACGGCGTGTCAACCACCACCCCAAGTTTTGTATCATCAGCAAACTTGCTGAGGGTACACTCAATGTTCTCATCCAGGTCATTGATATTAAGAAGAAATTAAGATGATGTGAGGTTAGTGACTCATTGGAACAGGTTGCCCAGGGAAATTGCAGATGCCCCATCCCTGGAGATGTTTAAGGTCAGGCTGGATGGGGCCTTGAACAACCTGGTCTAGTGGAAGGTGCCCCTGCTTATGGCAGGGGGGTTGGAACTAGATAATCTTTAAGTTTCCTCCCAGCCCAAATTATTCCATGATTCTTCAAAACTGTTGTGGTATCTCTATGGTTTGGAGGAATAAATGTACCCTGAGTAGTCTACAGCTGAGCAATGGGCTTGAAGCATCTGTGCCCCTATAGTCCACAAACTCTCCCTTCCTTGTATGGGTGTGGAGAGGGAGAATAGCTAGTGTGAAAGCAAGGAGGAGAAAAAAAGAACAAAACAAAACCAACCCTGTGAATGTATTGTACAGACTTTCACTTTGGGGTTTGGAGGGCATTCCTGTGAGCAGAACAAAAAACCCTGCACAGCTGTGATTGCAAGGCAGTCTATTATCTGCATTATCTCTCCTTAGGATGGGCAGGAATTCTTCATTTCATGCATCATTTAAAACTTGCTACAGTGATCCCACAAAGTCAGTAACTATGCTAAGTACAAAACTTTAATGGTGTTGCTATTCAGGCACAAGGCACCAAACTCATTTCCCTTGCAAGCTGCAACATTGGCTTATGCCGTGAGTCGCTTGAAATATTGCAATCAGCACAACAACGCTCAGGAGAACCCAACCAGAGCTGCTGGTGCAACCTCCAAATTTCACATTTTCACACACTTTTGTGTGATTTATGGCTTGATGAAGTCTTATCTCCCCAGCCTACTGCCATAGGCTAATAGTCTGTAACAAAGCTCACTCTCAAAAATGTCAAACATAATGAAAAAAGGAAAATCACAGCAGAGGAAGTTGGTGGTAGCATTTCCTAAGGGTTTGTATCTCAGAGGGTGTATGGGTTCTTTTGGTTCACCAGTGAAAACAAGGCGAGCAGGACGCTATTACCCTGTGCCTCTGCTGAAACTACTCCCCAAGCCTCTACTGCCACAGAGGTGCCCATTGAGATGCAAGGAGAGACACTGCCCTCTGCCAACCCAAGGAGGACATTGCTTGCTTTCCTCTGATTTAAGACCAGCAGGAGGATTGAGAACTGGCTGGATGGCAGAAATCAGAGGGTTGTTATCAGTGTTGCAAAGCCTAGTTGCAGGTCTGTAGCTAGTGGTGTTCCTCAGGGGTCTGCACTAGGTCTAATATTGTTCAACATCTTCAATGACTGGATGAAGGAATGGAGTGGACTCTCATCAAGTTTGCTGCTGATAAAAATCTGTGAGAGTGGCTGACATCCAGTCAGGTTGTGCTGCCATTCAAGGAGACCTGGACAGACTGGAGAATTGGGCAGAGAAGAATCTCATGTAGTTTAACAAGGATAAGTGCAAAGACCTGCACCTGGGGAGGAATAAATCCTTGCACCAGTACAGGTGGGGAGTTGTTTTGCTGGAAAGTAGCTCTGCATAAAAGGATCTGGGAGTCTTGGTTGATAGTGAGTTCATTGTGGGCCATCAATGTGCCCTCATGGCCAAGAAGGTCAGTGGTCTCCTAGGGTGCATTGAGTCTGGTCAGCAGGTTGAGGATGGTCCTCCTCCCTTTCTACTCTGCCTTAGTGAGAACACATATGAAGTGTTGCGTCCAGTCTGGGCTTACCAGCTGAGGAGAGACAAGCAACTACTTCAGATAGTACAGTGGAGACTATGAAAATGACCCCCAGGTGTTCTTTCCAACATCAACCCTTTGATATTTCTGTGAAACAGGTAACCATCAGAACCAAAGTGGATTTCTCAAGTATTAGGGGAATCCCATGAAAGGCTACCCCCAGTCACTGCCCCCTGACATTGCATCAGAGCAATATTATGTCAAGAATATTTCTAGTTTTATTAATGAAACATCATCATTAAATATAAAAATGCTCTGCCTTTGGCATCTCCAGCCAGGAAATGCCCCAGTGTGAGAACACAAAGAACACCAATAGACTCTGGTGAGTGCGATGGGCTCAATGTGTTGCTATTTTGAAATCCTATGGTCTACTGCACCCACTACAGACCAGCCATGTCCAAATGCTGCTACTTCAACACAGAGGTAACCCACCTTAAAATCTGTGCTTCTCAGAAGTTTGCCTATCTATAAAATGGGTACAAATAATGGCAGGAGAAACTTGTCTTTCTTTTGCAAAGTTTAATTTATGAATGCCTGGATAACGCTTTCAGGTCCGATGGCAAATGTTGTGTAATTATAATAAATAGATATTGACTTCAAAGAGTCTCCATAGATCCGTGCTTTTTGATCCCATTCTAAAACTGTAATTATCCCTATCCCACAGGCTTAAAAATAAAATTATCCAAGTGCAGATACTCATCTGTATTCTCCTAGTGTGTGGTTTTACATTTACAAGAGAAGGTAGTAGGATACAGGTCCTCAAAAATATAGCAAGTGCAGATAGTTGGGATTTTACTGAGAAATATGAATTTTCTGAGGTGAGGTGAGGTTTTATTTCGAGTTGTGCTGACCTTGTTGTGGGACACCATGGAGGTTCTTGCACTAGGATGTTGGATTCAGCTAGAGCAGCGGGCACCTGGCTCCAGATACTTGTCAGCAGCATCCCTAATCCCTCAGCTGGTAATTGGTGCATAAACAATGTGGGTCCTCAAAGGAGGTTGTGGTAAGGTAGGTATTGGTTGCTTCTCCCTAGTATCAAGCAACAGGACAAGACGAAATGGCCTCAAGTTGCACCAGGGGAGGTTACATTTGGATATTTAAAAAAAAAAAATCTCTAGTGAAAGAGTGCTTGGACATTGGAACAGGCTGCCCAGGGAGGGAGTCACCATCCCTGGAGGTGTTCAAGAAATGTGTAGATACAGCATTTCAGGACACAGTTTAATGGTCATGATGGTATTAGGTTGACATTTGGATTCAATGATCTTCAGGATAATTTCAAACTGAAAAAAAGATCTATGCATCAAGAAAAAAACGACCAGCACATCAAGGGAGTTTCTCCTCTCCTACTTGCCATGGTGAGACCATGTCTGGAGTATTGTGTCCACAGAATCACAGAATATGTCTGGTCAGAGGAGACCTCAAAGACCATCTAGTCCAACCTTCAACCTGGCACTGATGAGTTAGCACTAAACCATGTCCCTGA
>VWYK01115693.1:55333-66282 GCA_013399775.1 Semnornis frantzii | reverse complement strand
TTTTTTTTTTTTTTAAATTCTGAGTTAACCTGGAAGGCCTAAGTAAGTTTTGGTTACAATGCTCACGTTGAGGGAAACGTTTCATTTGCAAAGGAATCCCCAATATCTCCTTTAGCCAAGTTGCTTTAGGAAGCTGCTGTCTGTTACCCACTGCTAAGTCCATTGGCTTGTATTTGTTCTGTGTAAATACTGCAGCCCAACTACCCCTTCATAAGGCATGAAAACGACCTCGTTCTGCCCATATGGAAATAATTTTAAGGTTGTTTAGGGGAAGTTTTGGGACTGTGGGGGTTAAAAGCTTTTTTGACTGGAAGCTGAGCAATCACTGATAACAGATTTTGCTGTGGTTGGTTGATTTGGCAGAAAAGCATGAACAGTTTTGGTTTAGACGATTGAATTAACCTGATTAACATTGTTTTTGTTGTTCTGCAGAAAGGACAATAGTATACTTTTAGCAGTGCTCGAACAATGCCTTACCTGGTTGGGAAGCAGTGTTAGAGGCAATGACTCAGAAATGCCTCCCTTGTAGCACCTGCAGTGGTGGCTGCTGTGACCAGCTGGCGTGAAAGGCTCAGGTCCTTCCTGTGTCTTGCAGGAGACACCTTGCATTAGATGCTAATGCAATGTGGAAGGTGTCTGATGCTACTGTTTTATCAGGTTTTGTTTGATGGGCCTATGAAATGAGTTCAGTCTGAGACCGAAGCTATTTCCCTAGGGAGTTTCCCAAATTCTTGGAGAAGCGACAGTGTCTGTATTTCAGATCTCTGGTATTTAATCTTTCTGAAAGAATGGGATTTGGTTCAGACTACTCTGAGTGAACCTCAGGTGAACTTCGGAATGGATTCTACCCCTACCTCCACTCAGTTGTTGGCTGCCTAATTATAATTAACTTATTTGGCTAAAAAAAAAAATAAAAAATAAAGAGCACTTGGGCTGCAGCAGATGGTATCATTCCAGAATAGTGGGATTTCTGTGAAGGTGGCACCATTTCAGATGAGATCTTCTCATTCTCAGAACAGGATTGCAAATGATGGGATGGAGGGGCAGGAGGGATGGAGAGAGGGGAAAGAAGGAGGTTTGGGATCCTGAAGTCTTGCAACTTACTTTTAAGGATAAACTTGTAGGCAATACATGAAGCCTGCAGATCTGTGGCCAGTTTTTGCATTCTATCCATTTTCTTTGTGACATGTGAAAAAGAAATCAGATTATGAGGGATGGATGTGATGCATTTGAGTATTTGTATGATATATTTATATTCATCATCCTTTTACATGGAAAGCCTCTGTGCCTTGCAGATAAGAAATGTTTATCTACAGTAGTACCTGAATGTGATGTGCTTCAAATACAATCATTTTTCATTTTGATTATTGATAGATATGAGCTGAGACGTGGGGAATTCCTCACTTGTAGTCACCTGAGAACTAAGAACTTCAGTGTACCTCCAATCTAGATTGTGGGTCTGTGACAGATGCTAACTTAAAGGGTTAATATTCAGCATAATAAGCATAGTGGTCATTTGTGTCTGTATATTGCCCTTAAATCACACTGGAAATTTACATCAATCGGAATTTCTGTATCAAAGTGCACCTCTCTGCATTGACACGACTGCAGGTTTGATGACAATAAAGAAAGCATAGAAACAATGAAATTCAATGCTGTCAAGTTATTTTCTGAGTTAACAAGGTAGTTATATTTTATCTTGCTTGTAAAATTTTGTCTTCGGTGAATTAGTAAATAAATCATTGGCTCCTCCTGATGAGGACTCTTATTGTAGGTAATATCACTTGAATGTTTGCATGAAGTCTTCTCAAAGGAAAAACAATTTAAAATGTATAGGTAATGTCTGGTTTGTAGGGGGTTGTTTTGTTTGTTTTTCAAATCTACTTTGAAGAGCTGGAGTAAAATCCCAATATTAGCCATTGGAGCCTGAAATTTACATTGTGCCAAAGAAGCTAAAATTCCTAACAGCGTTAAACAGACCAGTCCCCTATTCAATTGTAAAATAAAGTTTACTGCATTAACTTTATTCCTGAAGAAGCAGAGGATGTCACAAAATGCCATGTCATTGGCATATCTTCTTTGTAAAATGATATGGAAAGGAGGACTAGAAAACCCTAGACAAACACCTTCAGCACCGATAGGTAGTTTTCTAAAATTATTGTTAATTTATGTGTTTTCATACTTCCTAAATTTACTTGGGTAGGAGAAGACATCTAAAAGGGGCAAAGGAAAATGCTAGAAAGCAACCTTGAAGTCTAAGTGACATCTATCAAATGCACACAAGCTAATCTGGGATGATGGCCTGTTACATGTGCAGTTTTTTATACACTCAGATCTAAAGGTTTTACATGTACAGCATCTATGTGTTCATGCAGTTTACCAGTTCAGAACTAAAGGACCTTTTAAATCATGCCTTACCTATCATGTGCCCATGTTTAAAATGGTTTAATCTGTAAAAGAGCTTAAAAAATGATTTTGTGAGTATTACACTTTAATGAACCTTCTGCTATGATGGAAATGGAAATTGCGTTCAGTTGAGCTTGATTCAGGTCGTCCAGACTAAAGCTGCAGTAGTCTGTTAAGGTTTCATTCTCCTGTTATGCCACTGTCAAAAGGCTTCTAGATAATTTCAGCAGTGCCAGATGAATATCAAGGATTGGTAAGAATTTTGGTGATTCAGAGAGTCATTAAAATAGCTGCCTGGTGAGTAGTGGATATACCCACATTTGGCATAAATAATACTATCTCTCTAGCAGTTCTGAGGCTCCACAAATAGCTTGTTACTGAGTAATGCATTAGAAAAGGGTTATAATGAACTTCACTAAGATCAATAATCACGGTACTTTTACTCAGAGACCGATGGAGCCTTATAAAAGAAGACATATAGTAGCATTTATTGCATTTTTACTCCAAACGCTTTCTTCCAGTGGTTATTGCTGTTTGTTGTAACAAAGGGCTGGTGCTGTACATTGATTTTGTACGACAGCACAAATACAGCTAAATGTTACACGCTGAATAGCAAAGAAACACAATAATCAGGGCTTTGTCTTCTTAACTGTCATTCTTTTCTCAATAGGCTGGGCAATTCCTGTAGTTCAGCTAAAAGTAACTACTTTCCACTTAGAGATCTAAAGGGTGGCAAAGTTCAGTCTATTGAAATTGCATTTGCTAATTTTGTTGTTCTTACATGATATACTGACTATAACTTTCAAGTTTAAGCATGATCTCATTTTTTGCAAGACTTAGCCTTAATTGATTTTGTAAAAGAATGTACTGGAACTGAAAGTTTTATGCATTGTGAATTCCACTATTTTAAAATTGGTCAAAACTGAGCAGAAGGTAAATTTCTCACTGTAGCTATCTGATATCTCGAGAACCTTTGAGGGGAAAAAAAAAATCTCTAACATCCTTTGATCTATTTTGCAGCTAATACTCAGTTACAGAATTAGACATGACAATAAGAGCTTTTCATAAGCCTGTCTCTTTGAATCACTTAAAATACCGTTTAGGAAAAGCCAGTTTGAATTCTTTTTGGGTTGTTACATATTTTATTCTACTATAAACCTCTTTTTAAAAATCCTACTAGGAGGTCACTCAGATAAACTTTCATCCTACGATTTTCTGTCATCTGTCCTGTGATAAGTGGCACAAAGGGAATTAGCATAGAGAATGAGCATAGCCTTACTTGGGGCAGTGCTTGCATTTTTGGAGTTAGTGTAGGATTTGTATGCCTGTAAACTTCTGTGAGTACATGAAGGGTAAATCAAATTTAAAGCAGAAATAGCATAGACAGAATGCACTTTCAATCAGCATCTTCTATTCAGAGTCCATCCCATTGCATCTCTCTTGGTCCGTGACTTGGTTCTTCCCTTAGTACATCTCCTTTTTTGCTCCCATTTAGCATATAACTTGGTTTGGTTTTATGTTCAATTAATGAGTTTTTTTAAAAAGCTTTGGACAATAGGATTAAAAATGAGGTATGGTTCTCAAATTCTAAAAATACAATGTTTTCAACAATTGAAATAAATTGTGCTTTGACTTGCACTGCTCTGTATTAAAGGCTTGGGTTTTTTTTCTTCTCCCCTTTTCACACAGAGTATGATTTCTTCCATTGTGAACAGCACTTACTATGCAAATGTCTCAGCAGCAAAATGTCAGGAATTTGGAAGGTGGTATAAACATTTCAAGAAGGCAAAAGATATGATGGGTAAGCAAAAAAAAAAAACAAAAAAAAAACCCAACCAAAAAACCAACAACCNAAGTGGCACAAAGGGAATTAGCATAGAGAATGAGCATAGCCTTACTTGGGGCAGTGCTTGCATTTTTGGAGTTAGTGTAGGATTTGTATGCCTGTAAACTTCTGTGAGTACATGAAGGGTAAATCAAATTTAAAGCAGAAATAGCATAGACAGAATGCACTTTCAATCAGCATCTTCTATTCAGAGTCCATCCCATTGCATCTCTCTTGGTCCGTGACTTGGTTCTTCCCTTAGTACATCTCCTTTTTTGCTCCCATTTAGCATATAACTTGGTTTGGTTTTATGTTCAATTAATGAGTTTTTTTAAAAAGCTTTGGACAATAGGATTAAAAATGAGGTATGGTTCTCAAATTCTAAAAATACAATGTTTTCAACAATTGAAATAAATTGTGCTTTGACTTGCACTGCTCTGTATTAAAGGCTTGGTTTTTTTTTCTTCTCCCCTTTTCACACAGAGTATGATTTCTTCCATTGTGAACAGCACTTACTATGCAAATGTCTCAGCAGCAAAATGTCAGGAATTTGGAAGGTGATATAAACATTTCAAGAAGGCAAAAGATATGATGGGTAAGCAAAAAAAAAAAACAAAAAAAAAACCCAACCAAAAAACCAACAACCAACCAAAAAAACCCCAAAGCCAAACCCCACACCATAGTGGTGGATACATACCATTATATGTCACATTGAGGTCTGTCACAGTCATATACTAAGCCAGGTCCCTTCACAACAAGTTTAGGATGCTTTTGATGAGTAGATGTAGAAAGTACATATATAATGAAAGAATTAATTTAAATAAATATTTGCTCTTGAAACAGCCAAACTGACTTGGGTTGCCAGAGATGTAAAGCTGTCATTCTGTAAATCTAAGAGAACTTCTACCACCCAGAATAATTGTTTAAAAAACCTGTTCTTGGAACTGTGATGGACTAATTTTTTTTTTTTTTAATGTATTTTTTTTCCCTTTCTCTGGCCGATGTGTGTTAAAGAAACAGTCTCCTATAACTGTCACTGCCTTCCAACAAGAATTCTATCATTTTATGGATTTATTTTAACAAATAGTTTCTGTGACAAATAACTGTTTGCCTGTTGTAGTGAACACAAGTAAATTTCTGGAGAAATTATCCATCTGTGGGATGTATTAATTCTCTCATACCCATCAGTGGGATATATTAATTCTCTAATGCCTTTTATCTTTCTGTATTGACCCTTTTAAAAACTGTTTCTTAAACCTGTTAGCATAATTTTAAACACTTTATGTTAGAAAATTTCCATGTAGCTTTCAACAAAATGAAGAAATGAGACTTCAATTTGGATTGAATTTTTAGCTTGACTTAGCTTTCAGTATTTGAAACAAAATCATTCATCTACCAAAATGGGTTCCTTGCCTTTTATAGCTTAAGGCTGTAATGAAGACAATGCATCACTTTTGTGATAATTGCTTGAATTACAATTCTAAGTGAATGGCCCACTTGGGCTGGTCTCTACTTTACTGAAGGCTGCTTCTTTATCTACTTTGTACCTTCTCTGCGACACTGAACCCTTATTCTGAGACCACCAAAGTCAGTGGTAAGACTTCACTTGCTTTCAGGTTGTCCATATGTAAAGCAGCAGAGCACCTGCATTCGGAGGGTGACCTTTGCACAGCGTCCTCTCATGAATCTGTTGCAGCAGGGCTCCTGCATGGGGCAACCACTGAAAATTTTCCTTACCTGACCTGTTAAGATAATTCAGCATCCATTCATTCAGGGACAGTGAAGCCAGTGCATAGGAAACTTGCATGTGCTTGTACTCCTCTGTAACCTAATGCTGGGGGGCAGAAGCAGCTCTCAAAGCCACGCTGATGAGGAGCAGCAGATGCTCTGCAGTGGGACTGACGCAGGCTGTGGAGCCTGGACCTCTCTGTGGAACTAGCTTGTTTTTTAAATTTCTGTCCATAATAGGACAGTGGGTAGGAATCTAGGTGCTGATTTCATCTTCCAGCTCTCACCCCTCTGGAGGAGAGGGTGGTCTTGCACTGAATGTTATTGAAGATAATAACTGTTATGAAAAGCTCAGACACAGCCTTTAAAAAAAACAAAACAAAAACCAACCAAAAAACACACCTGCTACAGCAGTTTTGTGAAGATTACCTAGAGTTTTTGTTCTTAAATAAAGTGTTGGGTTTTGGTTTGTTTTTCAAAGACTATTTCCAGACCAGCATTGTTAATGGTCCCAATCTGAGATTGTTTACAATTAAAATGTGCCATACATTGACTAAAAAGTATGCTCCTTTCCATCAACCTAGAGTAACTTTATATTGTGTTGTTATGGACAAGAGGGGAGCAGGAAGAACTCTTGTAGTTTAAAAAAAGAAAAGTGTTGTTAATTAAAAAAGAGGGTGAGTCAAGGCAGATGAGTTAACACCAGAAAAAAAATTCAACCATGTTGCAAGTCACTGAAAAAAACCCCATGCATACATGGTGGCAAGATAAAGCAGCCCATCTGTGTAATTTACATAAATTATACTAGTTCCTAGCAGTCCCATACAATTGATGCAGCATCTAGAAATTAGCAGAGGGTCCACACCCCACTCTGCTTATTACGGATTTCCAGTGGCTGGGAACTGCAGATGTTGTGACAGAGACACCACAAAAGGCAGAAAACCTGTCACCAAGAGCTTCTCTCTCTGGTCAGGGTGTGCTTTCCTCTAGGAACCCTTACACCTTGTGCAGATCCACTTACTCTTTCACCTGCATCTCCCGCAGTGCAGAGTAGATTCCTGTCTTTCATCTTTGCTCTTTGTCTGAAGTCCCCTGCATCCACCTCCGCAGGGATGTGCTCTGCAGCTGCATGCTTAGTTTGATTGTGTTGCCCCTTTGCAAACTCTTGGTGAGTTGCACCTGTGATGTGCATGGTTTCCAGCACATAGTTTTGCCTCTGATATTCTGCTGGTTCCAAGAGTTTAGTGACAATGATGATCAGTTTGTTGAACTTTTTTTTAGTTTAGTTTAGTTGGTTTTGGTTTTTTGGTTTTGGGTTTTTTTTGTTTGTTTGGGTTTTTTTGTTTTGTTTTTTTTTTTTAGTTTAGTTTTGGGTTTTGTTTTTTTTTTAGTTTGTTTGTTTTCATTTTAGTTTTTTGGTTTTTTTTTAAATTATTCACTCCATGATTATTTGTAGATAAATTTTGAAGGTAAGTAGCCACAACAGTGATTTCAGCTAGAGATTGTAGTAAGCTTGAACCTCAATGTTTATTAGTGCTTATTTTATATTTGCGTGTCTTGTGAGGAGCCTTAAGATTGTGATTTTTTGCAGTCTTATGTTGGCTTTCCCAATGTTTCTTTTCCATTGCAGTTGAGATGGATAGCCTCTCTGAACTATCCCAACAAGGTGCCAACCATGTCAACTTTGGTCAGCAGCCAGTCCCAGGGAACACAGCCGAACAGCCTCCATCCCCTGTTCAGCTTTCTCATGGCAGTCAACCGTCAGTCCGGACCCCGCTTCCAAACCTGCACCCTGGACTTGTATCTACTCCCATTAGCCCTCAGCTGGTAAATCAGCAACTGGTAATGGCCCAGCTGCTGAACCAACAGTATGCAGTGAACAGACTTCTAGCCCAGCAGTCCTTAAACCAACAGTACTTGAACCACCCTCCTCCTGTCAGTAGATCCATGAACAAGCCGTTGGAGCAGCAGGTCTCAACCAACACAGAGGTGTCTTCCGAAATCTACCAGTGGGTCCGCGATGAACTGAAACGAGCAGGAATCTCACAGGCAGTATTTGCACGTGTGGCTTTTAACCGAACTCAGGTCAGTCACCTTGTGCTTCTTTTCCTTAAAATCCAAGTGATCCTCCCTTCTCTCTCTCTGTTTAGTCATTATCACCTTTTTAAGTCTCTCTCCTCATTTCTGCTTGTCACGTAGCTCCTGTGAAGGAATCAGACTTCCTTGCAGGACCTGTGTCCAGTGACCAGTGTTGATGCAGTGCAGAAATCTTCAGTGATTGGGTTGTGGAAATACCTGCTGTTCTTACAGATGCCTTGGTCCCTCTCCACTTCTGATGCTTTGTGAATAGCTGAATCTTCCCTAGAAAGGAACTGAACAACTCCATGCAGAGCCATTCACAAAGTCACTCAGCAGCTTGCCTTTGGTTTTGCAAAGGTATAACCGTGCTGACCATGTGCACAGCCTTTCGCAGGTGTACTTTCTCAGGTGTACTGGAGATGGTCTTTTATTCTTGTTTCCATTTATTATTTTCCATTGACAATCTTAACAGCATTTTTTCAGGCTTCTGAAAAGATTTTTTTAAGAGAAAAAAAAAACCATTATTTTTAGACCATGTACTCTTTCCATGTATTTTTGTTGCAAAAAAACCAGTAGTTGCTGAGAGATTGTCGATGTCCACATCAGAGCATATACTTCAGCTTTTCAATGCAGAAAAAGCTAGCCCTAGCAAAGCTGATAAGTAACACTGAAATGTGTTATTTTTTACACCTGTTTTAGAAGCTAACCCTGTTATAATTTATTCTGCTCTATGAATTTAACTTAATGCCATGTTGCATGGAATTTAATCAAGCAGAAATTATGGAAGAAATGTCAGTATATCCAATGCAAATAAGTAAATCTCAAAATTTTGGAGGCTTAGCAAAGTAAAAATAGGATTTTTTTTTAATAGGAAATATTTTAAAAATATGTAGGTACATTTGATTTGTAATGTACTTTTTTTTTTCAACTTCTAAACTTGATGAACAAGTATTTGTCTGTTGTAGATTATAGTTAAAAAAAAAGAATAAAAATTTGGACTTCTCTTGAAATGTAGATTTCTCCCCTGCATAACTTAGAGAACAAAAATTCTGTTTCAAATGCACTGGCACCAGGTTTGGCCTAGCAAGTAATTTGTAGTTATTTTGAATTATTATTGCCTTAAATATTTAGGTAAAAGAAAATAGAGCCACATTCCCTCTAGAGCTCTGTGTGTGTGTGCGTGTGTGCGCGTGTCTTTCCTTTTAACAACAGGGGTTACTTTCAAGATCTAGTAGGTCTCATACCAAATTCCATGAGATACATGAATTTATGCAGGGATTACATACATAAGTTAGATACAGGCAACTGTCAGTTAGAATGTAGAATGTCAGGGGCTGGAAGCTCAAAAGCTCATCTGGTCCAGACCCCTGCCAGAGCAGGATCACCCAGAGCAGATCACACTGGGACACATCCAGGCGGTTCTTGAGTATCTCCAGAGAGGGCCACTCCATGACCTCCCTGTGCAGCCTGTTCCAGTGCTCTGTCACCCTCATAGTGAAAAAGATTCTTCCTCAGGTTCACATGGAACCTCCTGTGCCTCAACTTCCACCCATTGGCCCTTGTCCTGTCACTGGGCATCACCGAGCAGAGCCTGGCTCCCCTGACACTCACCCTGCACATATTTATAAACATTGTTGTTACATTTACAAATAAGTGGCATAGAGTTTTGTTGAATACAGTACATAACTAGCATTATTATAGATTTCAGGGGATACATGAACTTAAGCAGGGACTACATACATAAGTTAGATACAAGCAACTGTCAGTTGTTATATTTACAAATAAGCAGCACAGAGTTTTGTTGAATGCAATATTTAACTAGCATTATTATAAAATATTAAACTAACAGTAGTAGTGTCAAGCTACAATGGTTTACAGCTGCTGTCTTACCTGAACAAAGCAATTAATTCAGGGAATAAATAGTTTATTATATACTTACTTCTTTCTCAGACTTACTTAAAAGTAGTTTGTGTTCTCTCAACTTTGTCCCCTCTCCGAAGTAATTTGTTCAGCTTTTGTCAGTTGGTTTAGCATGCAGCTGAATGAGCAGTACTTGTTACCCAAAATACAAGGAGGATTGGTTCTGACTGGCAATTGAGTTTATGTGACACAAATGGGAAGATGCTCTTGAGATGTGATGAATGCAACTGCAGAACCAGATTCCTAGTGTAAAGACTGATCCCTGATTACTAACGTTTGTAGTAAGGAAAATATAGTAAATATTCGTTTGGTTCAATGGTTCCACAAATGTAGCTAGCCAGCTTGGTAATATGTGTTCAAAGTGACCCAAAATGGGAGAAAACCCCAAAATGAATGTTGAAAACAAATCCTATGAAGAGATATGAAATTAAATAGAAATTTAATATATTTTGGCAAATTTAACCCAAATCTACTTGAAAGAACACAGATTAGTATCACTATATGCTACAAATTATGTTAGCTAATCAAATTAGTATTTGCAGTTAGCTTCATAAGATTTCGCAGTATTTTGTTATGTATTGGGGCAAATTTAGGGAACAGAAAGGAAACACACTGAGAGCCCACACAATATTAGCCTCAGCGTTGCCGAGATATTTATCAGCATACTTTTCACATGAAGCATGAAGCAAAGCCCCACTGAGATCCAGAGAAGTTTGTTGTAGGCACATTTCACCTTTGCAAAACTGAAAATTGTTAATTTTACCCATGGTAACAGCTAATGCCCAAGTATAAACATAGGCAGAGAGAGCTGTGGTGATGAAAACATTTAAATTTGTTCTACTTGCTGTACTTTGGAATTCACCATGGTTTATTCCAGGATACATCACATTTAACTATAAGTAGGGCAGCGCTTTAATAACTTGATGCTGTTTAGAAGTTATTTTCTAACATTGATGTAATATCTTTTGTCTTTCTTTTTTTTTTTTTTTTT